>JAWPHD010011720.1:0-81128 GCA_037043455.1 Cyrtodaria siliqua
GTTAGATTTTAATTTAATGAAGGGTTAATTTGTCCCGTCTATGGGACAGTGAAGGTTCATTCGCTTCAACGTATAGTCTTTCGGCTGGTGATGTAGGAAAGGCACCTAAGGCGAGTCGTAATCCTTGATTATGTATAGGATCGAGCATCTGCAAATATGATTTGCGTGTCGATCCATATACTTTTGAGCCGTAGTCCAGCTTGGATCTGATAAGAGATCTATAAAGTTGTAAAAGTACTTTACTGTAAAAGTACTTTACGATCTGCTCCCCAATTAGTGTTTGCAACAACTTTAAGTAAATTAAGCGAGATTGGTGGGGGGAGGGGGCAACATATATGTGTAAGAATTGACTAAAACAACACAGATGTGTTGTGGGGGGTGCGGGGTAAAGGCAGGGGGTGGAGGGATGGGGAGGGAGCAACATATGTGTAAGAAGCTATGTGTAAAATTGATCAAAACAACACAGAAATATGTAAAAAAAAAAAAAAATACAGTTTCAACTGTGTGTGATTGTGTGTGGAGTGGGGGGGGGGGGGAGGGTGGAGGGGGTGAGAGGCAGGGAGGTGGGGGAGGGGGCAACATATATGTGTAAAATTGACTAAAACATCACAGAAATATGCAAAAACAAATGTAAAAAAAAAAAAAGTGTGTGGTGGGGGGGGGGGGGGGGGGGGGGGGAGGAGGGAGCCCATGCCCCAATATGGGTGAAGTATGAATAAGATGCATAATGCTATAAGAAATCCCAAACCACAATTATAAATATATATATACATGCTTACATGCAAACCTAGATCTGCCTTTATTGCACATTTTATGGGCCATCACAATTTGGGTTCCATGGGAGCCCAGAATTTGCAGAAGACAAAATTACTTACCCAACCCTTTACAACATACTATCAGGAAACTAGTTCCAAAACTTAGTTCAGCTAGGACAAGAAATGTAAGAGATATAGACTTGTAAACACAGCTTACACGCAAGATTTGATGTGAAACAGACACATTTTAATGGCTATCAGAATTTGGGTTCCATGGGAGCCCAGGGGTTACAGGAAGCAAAATTACTTAAGCAGCCCTTAATATAATGCTATAAAGAAGCTAATGGCCAAATTTGGTTGTGCTAGGGAAAGAATTGTAAGAGATATAGACTTGTAAACACAGCTTACATGCAAAATTTGATGTGGAATGGGACACATTTTATGGGCTATCATAATTTGGGTTCCAGGGAGCCCATGGGTTTCAGGAACCAAAATTGGTTGTGCTAGGATAAGAAATGTAAGAGATATAGACTTATAAACACAGCTTACACGCAAACCTTGATGTGGGACGCCGACGCCGGGGTGATTACATAAGCTCTCTTATTCTTCGAATAGTTGAGCTAAAAACAAGAAGGCCAGAAAGGCCCTCAGCCAGAATCGCCCACCTGATGAATAGTGATGATCATCACAAAGAATTATTTTTTTCAAACAACCTTATAATTTCATAACTGAATGTGAACATGCAGTCGATGGCACAACATAACACAATTAAACACCCGTCTTAAAGTGTTTAGGCCTAGTAAGTGCATATATGGTTATAGGGTGGTGATCTAAACGGTTTCAAAGTTATGACCTAGGGGTTATGTCCCCATGGATGTGGATAAACCATAAGACAGATGCTGGTTATATCCATCTGTTCATGACCTGTAAGTGTATATAAGTTAAATTGTGGGGATCTCAACAGTTTCCAAGTTATGACCCAGTCTATATAAAACATGTGACCCCTGGGGCATGGCAAAATTTGACTTAAGGGTCACCAAAAAGCTTGGTAGGGAACCATAAGCTTATAGCAAATGCAAAATATCAAACCTCTGGCTTTTGCTGTTTCAGAGAAAAACATTTTTTACCGAAAAAAAGTCTATGTAAAGCATGTGACCCTTGGGGCGAGGTTAAATTTGGCCCCATGGTCACCATTTCAACAAAATTGGTAGAGGACCATGAGCTTATAACGACCGCTTTTTTAAGCTTTCCCTATATAAGTACATGTAAAATATGACACCCATCATGGGTGGGACCAAATTTGAACGCAGGATCACCATTTAAACAAATTTGATAGAGGACCATAAGCTTATGGTAAATGCAAAATATTAAACCTCTGTCTCTTGTAGTTTCAGATAAGAACATATTTTAATTGTTTACCTATATAAGTCTTTGTTAAACTGTGACCTCCGGGAAGGGGCCAGATTTGACCCCGGGTCACCATTTAAACAAACTTGGTAGAGGACCATAAGCTGATGCTACGCGTAATATATGAGAGACCTGTGCCTCACAGTTTCTGAGAAGAAGATTGCTCAAGTTCTTTTCCCTAAATAAGTCTAAAGCAAAACATGCAAAATCTCTATATACAAACTTTGGACCCCAGGGGCGCAACCATTTTTTAAACCGGGGACTTCATTTGAACAAACTTATTAGTCCAGGGTTGGCGATCATTAATAAAGAAACACTGTCGAAATCTGTTCAGTGGTTCTTGAGAGGTAGATTTTTTAAGGTTTGGACCATATATGGTAACGGTGGCCATCTTGGATGTCGCGTTTACCTTCTTTTAACAAATTTGCAAGGAACTGACCTAAGGGTCATCCATGTGAAGTTCAAAATTGACCATGAGGTTCGGAAGAGATGTCGTTTACAAATGTTAACGGACAGACGGACGGCGGACAGACAACTGACAAAAAACTGATCACATTAGCTCATGCAAGCCTTCGGCTTGGGATAAAAAGCACCGTGAGTTTCGGATGAGATATCGTTTACAAATGTTGACGGACGGCGGACAGACAACTGACAAAAACTGATCACATTAGCTCATGCAAGCTTTCGGCTTGGGCTAAAAAGCACCGTGTCAGGCTACTAGGCAGTAACTAACCAGGCACTTATCAGTGTTATAAATTATGATATCCTGTAAATTCATGATGGATATCATAATTTATAACCAACCAAGTTTATAGTTAAAAGTCCAAACTTCTATATTAGTGTTGTTATTGTTCTTGTGCTAGTCCAGCTATTTTGGGAATGGTACCAGTAACCATTTAATTGAGAAAATTTGTGTTGTTTTGCCTTAAACTGGGAATTCTTCACTTTCAAACTACAGCATTATTGTATGCTTAAATACTATGCAAACACCTTACCATGTTTACATTTTCTTGTAGCATGTCATTACCCTCACGAAAGAATAATTTTTCCCCCTTCTAAAGTTCAGTTTGAAGTTTCACTCTAAATATCATTTTTTGTGTTTTTTTTGGATTGGGATTTTTTTCACGTACGTTTTGCCATTGGGAAGGATACCATTTTTCGGTACCACTTATACGAGGGGAAAAGCATTGTAGTCTATATATATTTTCTTATTTCCTATATTCAGCTTCCACATTATCAATTTCAATGTTGATTTCATGCTTGAATAATAAAAAAATAATAATGTATTGATAAATTAATCGCTACCACATTCATTTGTTTGTTTATTTCATTAATGATTCATACATCAAAACTTGTCGAGTCGTTGAGTTTGCCAGATCGAACTATTTCATTAACAATAATTATATGGATATGCATATGCTTATATGGATATGCATATGCAACAAAACACATTATCAGATGGTTTTATTCGTATTTGAATTGAATTCTTCCAGATTGCCTCCAGTACCTTTAATCGATGATTGATCATCAGTTGGCAGGCATGTAGCTAGAGCCTTGATACAACAAATGAATGAGCAACAGAACGTATGCCAACTGATGATTAAATGATGGAATAACAATTAAAAGTTAGTCCTTTCTAGAGGTTTCATTTTTAGAGATTAAACTGTTTAATGATTTTGCAATTTGGTTCAGGAAGTCCCATTCTGATTAAGTTATATTTAGATGTACAAATGAAAGAGTTCCATTGTGTCAGCCAACGTTGGGTTAACGACGTCTTTTTGTGCAAATGGGTTGCACTTATTAATGAAGGTACACACGGTTGTAATTGCTGTAGTGCCCAAAAAACACCACAGTTGTACATTGTGTGTGCAAACCTTCCCTACATCTGATGTTTCGTTTCTGTTGGTGTGTCTTGTCTCTTCAGAAATTTTCTCCTTGTGCATTCCTTCTGTGACTTTCTCCGCGTTGTTTCCTCCGTTTCTACGTTGTTTCTTTTTCCCTCCTACTTTATTTCTGTATATACTTTCCTCTCTTCTTGACCTTGCTTCTTCTTTCATTCCAGCATATTCTCTCCGCTCAAGACCCCCAGCTTCTGTTACAATCTTCCTCTTTTTTACCTGACTTCGTCTTCCAGGTGGCGGTAGTAGCAAGTCCGCCAATGACTCTAGTATAAGATCCGGTTGGACCAATAGATCTGTGAGGAATGATCCACATTTGTCGCAGGTGACAGCACATCGGTCGGACACGACAGTGTCTGCTGTTGCTGGGTTAGTTTTAAGTGGTGGAAACAATTCCAGAACTATCTGAGACCAGTCTGTGGCAGACCTGTATACACAGGATATGTTCTTGCCTTAAAGATGAAATTTGTCCTAAATCAACAAATCCGTTGTTGATATGTTTTTAATTATTAAATATCATTATAAATACGATGTTTACTATGCTATTGATGTATGTTTAGTGAAAATATGTTTTTAAAGATAAAAACCGAAAAGGCGAACAGGCATTGCTAAAAAATCGAAAAAAAATCTAAGGGGAAAAACTCTTGCGCGAATTACCGGAAATGACGTCATTGGGAACAAACTATTTTTTGTTTTACATTGGGACTGAACGCAAAACAGTATACCTTGTGTGAAAATATGAGAATTAAGCGATGTCAGAGGAAATGCCCGTGATAAAACGGTTACACCATGTGCAACCTTACGATTTGGAGCCAGAATACGTGTCTGAGAACGAAAATACATCGGATTCATCAACTGATGATGAAGTCGTACGCGGTGCAGGTGCAAATGGAGAGCTTGTAAAGACTATCGTGTCATGTCATTCGTTACGTTCATTGGTTCATTACACTATTCACTAATCTAACAAAATAGCGTATTTATACACTAACAGCAACAACAAACAAAAAAACAAGGTAAACATTGTTTTCATCGAAATCTGACAGTAAGTCACCCGCAACACTGCAATATCTTGGTACATACACAATAACCGCGAAATGTAGTATATTCCGAATGAATGGACCTGGTCTATACCTATACATTAATACATGGATATATATGTATGTAACTCTATGGTAATACGAGCGTCAGATTTGTTTTGCCGATAAGTAGACATGGAACAAATATATTTATTAGATATTATCCATAATTGATAAAAAAAAATGAATAAAAACAATAATAAATGAAACGGCATATAATTTCGGCGCCATAATTTCTATAGTATTATATATTTGCCATAAGTCGCCATCAACACCAAACACTCTAGGAGCGGTGTTTGCAATATGACACGCTCTCTAGTCTCCACGTGCCCCCAAATATCATTACAGACTAATAAAATATTGCGGTGCACTATTGAAGTGCAGCCTAATTTGGGTACATACGTCGGTATATCACAAAAGCACGCACCATTTAGGGAAACCTAGTTTTATGATATATTTCCTGTTTATTGCAATTACTTGAGCGGTGTAATACCGCCGAGGGCAGACGCGTATTGCACAAGACGGATATATCACATGATTTTTGTCGCGCACAAAGAGAGAAAAATACTATGATATAAATAATATAGCCAAATGTATTATGAGAACGATATAGATAGTAAGTATACTTACTCATGTATACTTACTCCTGATATACAGATCGAAAACAGACCAAATATATCAAATTACCATAATATAAAGTATATTATTCTATTATACTCGTTTTACTTATTGCACGAGCTAAGAGGCGTGATTGTTACTGCTTTGCCATAAAAAATTACTGAATTAATATAAAAGCTAGTAATATTATTAATTTTCTGCCTTGTAATAAATATCCATGAAACATTTTGTAATTTTTTTTCAAATCCATAGCCCTATATATGTTGATAATATATATCTATAATACTATTGGCAGAAGAGGAAGTATAATTTAAAATTATTAAAATTAAAATTTGGAAACAAGACACAGTGTTTATTTCACCGGATTCATTTAAATGTATATGCTGAACGTTCTTAGCAATCTTTTAAAAAAAGACGGCTACATATTATTAGCGCCGTCAACTCTTCATTGATTCACGTAAAGACGCATGCTTCTAATTCAACAGCTAAACATTCACGGTGTATATAAAGATCTAAGACTATACACCTTTCTTCAATTTATCATACGTATACCCGATGAGGTGCTAAGATAATTGAACATAAATTTCAATCTTACTTCATGTATGAATTTCCTCCTAAACGCCGGTCGAATAGGCGAATACAACTTGCTTGGAGACGGCGGGGTTATGCACTTCACATTTTTATAGTCGAATATCGTTGGTACCGCTGTTGATTTTAATCTGCATGGCCTTTTGTTCTCCAAATTCAAAGATAATGAAACCAAAGGATGGACTTCCCTCGAAGTCAACTCAAAATGTTTGCTACAAACTCGCGCATCTTTCGTAGGTTCCCACTTTCTCGACGAGACGGGCGATTTTCTTCGGTAACGTTTACCCACACTTCAAATCTTAATATATCATTATCTCGATTAGGGAAACGAAAGAAACTTAGGTTATTATCTTGTCCTTCTTTATGCAAACTTTTTCACCCAGCAACAACACACGGCATTTTTAACAAGTACCATAAAACGTAATCCTACATAGACAATACTATACAACTCAATGCGACACCGCAAATCGTTTGGTACCAATGACGTCACAGGATCACGTGTCACTTACCTGTCTTCAAAAAGGGCGAAACTCGAAGCGTGTGCGCTATGGGATAAAATTGGCTACTGTGAGAAAACGGGACAACCAATAAGTGTAAGATTTGAAAATATTGTATATTATATACGTATATTTCCGAATATATACTCAAAACACACGCTATATTTCACCTTTAAGGGTGCCCTCTGGTGAATATCAGTATAACAAGAATTTTTAATTTCCCTGTTTTTTATGAAGACTAATATATTACTAGTTAGTTTCTGGAAAAAATAATGATGTGTTGGTGATTTAACTTTTTAGCAATATTAATCTTCAGTAATACACCCCCAAAGCCCAAAGTGAATTCAGAATCAGCTGAAAATTGGGTATGGCTTTAGAAATCACCCAATATTTTAGATAAAAAAAAGAAGCAAATGAAAAAAAGTTATGAGAAGCTAAACAGGTATCAATACAATTGAATTGAATGTTGTTTAACGGCTCATCAACACAGTACAGGTTATTTAGAGCCGCCCCAGAGAGAGGGGAAGGATACATAGGAATCCGGGAACCTGCCCTACTCTTATTATCGAATAAGAAAACCCTTAAAATTATAAAAATAAGAGAAAACGTTGAAGTTTTCAATTTCAGCACACCTTCTAATAAAACAAAACAAATCACAGAAAATTGCGTTTTTGGGCAAATGTTGGGCAAGACAAACTTGTAGAAATAATAAAAGAATTGTTTAATAAACTGGTATATAATAGACAATTATAAGGTTATCAAATAAATGTGATAAAAAGTATAGGTCGGTGTTCATCTGTTAAAGACCCATCATTTTATTACAGAAAGAAAACATATGTAGGGGATTTAAGTTTACATTAATTACCCTTTTTTTTCTCAAACATACTATCACACGCCTAATAGGCTGTGAGCTAGTAGGAGAAACCCTCCCCCACCAAGGGGAATTTTGTAGGGTATGATTTTCTGAAAGAACATACAATAAGTTTCAAAATGAGACATGTGTGCCATCTGAGCGTTGGGGCTTTAGTGAGTTTTGGGGGGAAACGTTGCGTTTTTAGACGAAAATCGCCGAAATCTGGAATTATTTTTTAGAAAAAGAATGGAATAAATTAGAACCAATTTGAATTGATGGAATCTTTCTCGGAACGCATCTCTACGTGTCCCACCATATAATTTATGGATCCGATGCTTAAATATTGAGATTTTGGGTAAAAATGTTAATTTTTTTAATAAAATCGCTGATTTTTGTAATACATCGGGGATATTTAACTAAAAAATAGAAAAATATCTAATACAATAGAAAAAAGAAATATTGTAACCTTTTTGGGCAGGGTAAGGTCCAGTGACTAAGTAGAAAAAAGTCCCAAACCGCATGATGTTTGGAAATCGCAGCCTTAATTTTGGGGCGAAAAATGTGTATTTTTGTCAAAAATCGCCGGAATCTGGAAATATTTTTTGAAATTAGTTTGAACATAAACTTATCAAACTGAAGCAATAGAATGTTGCACAGCATAAATATTCAAGTTTTTCCTGACCCAATATATAACATATGTGCTCAAATATTGGCATTTTACGGCAAAATGTTGGAAAAAATGACAAAAAAATGACAAAAATCACTGATTTCTGTAATCCATTGGGTTATTGGGTTAAAATATAGAAACAAATTAAATACAATTGAATAAGGACACATTGTAACATTTTTGGATAGACAAAGGTCCAATAATTAAGTAAAAAAAAATCCCGAACCGTATGATGCTTGAAAATACCTTAATTTTTAGGCGAAAAATGTGTATTTTTGTCAAAAATCGACGGAATCTGGAATTATTTTTGAAAATAGCTTTAACATAAACTTATCAAATTGAAATAATATAGTGTTGCACAGCATACAAATTCAAGTGTTTTCTTGCATCATATATATCAGCTGAAATATGTTGGAAAAAAGGACTAAAATCACTTATTTCTGCAATCCATTGGGGGAATTGGGTTAAAATCTAGAAAAATATATAATACCGGTACAACAGAAAATAGACTGTAAGCTAGTAGGAGTAACCCTCACCCCAGGGGGAATTTTGTACACCCTATTTTTCTGAAAGCCCATTATGTGTAGAGAATTTTGGAACATGTACGTGTACCAACTGGCGACTTGGAATTTATCACGTTACCGGCATTTCGAACATGGTACATAGAGCTATATACAGTATACGTTATACATAGAGAAATAGTGTTGAGCGACCCTCTGTGTACGGCCACTGGGCCAACCCACAGATTTTGCGACTCAACGGGACCGGTGGCCAGCCGTCGGCAAAGGTCCCTGTACATGTGGCACTCAGTCGCTAGTCCATATTAAGAGAAAGGCTACCCGAGTTCGAGTCTCGAACATGGCACATAGAGCTATATACAGTTATATAGAAGGATATAGCGATGAACAACCTTCGGCCGACGGCCGCTGGGCCGACACAGATTGGGTGACACAACGGGACTAGTGGGCAGCCGTCGGCAAAGGTCCCAGCAATGCGTGGCATTCAATCGCTAGGCTGTATCAGTGGGGAGGCTACCCTAGTTCGGGTCTCGAATCTCGTAACTCACCTAGAGCTTTATACAGTATAGTTATATATGTATAGAGGGAAATAGCGTTGAGCGACCGACTGATCCACATATTTTGTGACACAACGGGACCGGTGGCCAGCCGTCGGCAAAGGTCCCCGCTATGCGTGGTACATGGTCCCTAAGCCTTATCAGGCTGAGGGCTACCCGAGTTTCAGTCTTGAACATGGCACATAGAGTTATATACAGTTATATAGAGGGAAAAGCGTTTAACGACCTTCGGTCGATAGCTGCTCGGCCGACTCACATATTTTGTGACACAACGGGACCAGTGGCCAGCCGTCGGCAACGGTCCTCGCTACGCGTGGCACTCGGTCCCTAGGTCGTATCAGTGGGAAGGCTACCTGAGTTCGGGTCTCGAACATGCCACATAGAGCTATATAGTACATAGCTTTGAGCGGCCCGCAGCCGACGTCCGCTGGGCCTACCCACAGGTATTGTGACCCAATGGGAACGGTGGTCAGCCGTCGGCAACGGTCCTCGCTATGCGTGGCACTCAATCCCTAGGTCGTTTCAGGGGAAAGGCTTCCCGAGTTCGGGTCTCAAACATGGCACCTAGAGCTATATACAATATAGTTTATATATAGAGAGAAATAGCCTTGAGCGACCCAAAGCGGACGGCCGCTGGGCCGACCCACAGGTTTTGTGACTCAACGGAAACGGTGTCCAGCCTCGGCAAAGGTCCCCGCTACGCGTGGCACTCGGTCGCTAGACCGTATAAGGGGAGGGCTACCCGAGTTCGGGAGGAGGGGGTGTCTACAGCTAGCTCAACAACTAGTAAATGATGTGTTGTATTGTTCGGGAGGTTCTGTCATGTAATTTTTTAACAAATTCTCATAAGGTATTAGCTAGAGAAGGCTTGTTTGAGCAAATAAAATGTCAGCCTGCCATGCACTCCTTGGAAACATATGATGGGTCAATGGCAATATCGCCAGGTGAGAATAGGAATGTTCCATAGAAGAAAGATGGAACTTTTTTCTCTCATCTGGCGATATGTCATTGTAACATGTATGTTAAAATTACTTTTTGAAGAAAAAAATCCAGATTTCGTTTATGTTTTATTTAAAACACATTTTCCTCCAACAAAATAAAGCTTCATTTACCATCTTCTTATGGGTTTTCTGGTATATTATTGCACATTGGACTGCAGAAATGTTGTTTTTTTTCGTTATATGTATGCACTTTTAATTCTTTCCCAATACCTCAATGCATTACAGAAATCGGCGATTTTAGTCATTTTTTCTAAATTTTGCCCTAAAATATAAATACTTGAGCATATATATAATATCTGATACAATAAATGACTTGGATATGTATAGTGTGCAACATTTTATTGCTTCAATTTGATAAGTTTATGTTCAAACTATTTTCAAAAGATAATTCCAGGTTCCGTCGATTTTTTTACGGAAATACACATTTTTCGCCTGAAAATTAAGGCAATATTTTAAGTATCATATGGTTCAGGACTTTTTTCTACTTAATTATTGGACCTTTGTCTATCCAAAATGTTACAATATGTCTTTATTCTATTCTATTGTATTAAAATTAATTTTTTTCTAAATTTTAACCCAATGGATTACAGAAATCAGTGAGTTTTGTCATTTTTCCCAAAATGTTGCCCTAAAATGCCAATATTTGAGCACATATGTTATGTATGATGATGGGGAAAACTTAAATACATATGATGTACAACATTCTATTGCTTCAATTTGATCAGTTTATGTTGAAACTAATTTTAAAAAATAATTCCAGATTCCGGCGATTTTTGACAAAAATACACATTTTTCGCCCCAAAATTAAGGCATTTCCAAACATCATGTGGTTTGGAACTTTTTTCTATTTAATCACTGGACCTTACCCTGCCCAAAAAGGTTACAATATTTCCTTTTTCTATTGTATTAGATATATTTCTAATTTTTAGTTAAATACCCCCAATGTATTACAGAAATCAGCGATTTTATTCAATTTTTTTAATTTTTTACCCCAAATCTAAATATTTAAGTATCGGATCCGTAAATTATATAGTGGGACATGTAGAGATGCATTACGAGAAAGATTCCATCTATTCAAATTGGTTCTAATATATTCCATTCTTTTTCTAAAAAATAATTCCAGATTTGGGCGATTTTCATCTAAAAACGCAACGTTTTCCCCCAAAACTCACTAAAGCCCCAACGCTCAGATGGCATACATGTCTCATTTTGAAGCCTAATGTATGTTCTTTCAGAAAATCATACCCTACAAAATTCCCCGACACATGTTTCAGAGTGAACAAAGTAGCAAACATGTTCTACTACACAAAGATCATTGTTAATGATGGTTTGCATAAGTGGTGGTGTTCTAAGGATTATAGTCCCTCTAGGAGATCATAACATAACATGAAAGCGATAGTTAATTTGTATGTATTTTTATTAACTTTCAGACTGTTTATTTTTTTTGTTTTCGTGCATTTATATAGCTATTAGTCAAACTATTTATACATAAGTGATAAAATAGTTAAAAGCACACATAAAACAATAAAAAAAAAGTCATCAACCAGGAAAATAATGTCTAAGATATGTTTTATAAAATTATAATTACGTCACTTTCATGTGTCCGTGATGAGTTGTAACGTGATGAGTTGTAACCCGACGTTGCATCGACGTCATAGCAACGGTGGGATTAGGTTGGTGTACACATTTGTTATAACTGCAGTACAGAATGAAATATAAAAATGGATACTAGTTCATATTTTGGCGAAAATTATAAGACAATCCAAAGTCATATGACACCATCCAGCAGGCATTTGACGTCAGTACAACGTTGGCACAACGTTATAACCTGACACTGTAGTGGCATTGATTTCACATTTAAAATAAAGGATTGTGACGTGATTTTCCGACGTATAAAAGGACATCCAAACCCAGCTTTGTATTGACGTCAAAGGTTGAGGTCTAACCCCAACCTTTTATCTGAAGTCAAATCAACGTAATTTGACGTCAAAACAACATCGGTATAACATCATAAGCTTAAGAATAAGTCGTGAAGAAGTTGGATTAACAGTCAAAATGAATGGTTTTTTGACGTCATATTCCAACGTCAAACATACGTTTAAAGTCCGACGTTGTATTAACATCAAAAGTTGACGTCCAACTGACGTCAAAATCCAATGTTGTATCTGACCTCAAATCAACGTTATTTGACCTCAGTACACTGTTGCTAGAACAACATAAACCAAGGTAGTACTGACGTTGGATTAACAGTCAAAATGAAGTTTTTTAGACATCATATTCAGACATCATACAGACGTCAAAGTCCGTCGTTGTATTGACGTTGGTTTTAAGTTAACACCAACGTTGTATTGACGTTGGATTTAGGTCACCATGATTATGCATTATTTCCACGAATTTATGACCACAATCCCACGTCAGTACGATGTCTGTCAGACATCGTGGCTTAGACGGCATATTGACGTTGGAATAAGGTTACTGACGTCATGACCTTATATAAACATATATCCCACGTTGGTCCAACGTCCTGTGCCTGCTGGGTAGTTTAGAAGTGTACATTTACCTTTCAAACGTATTTCATCTGTTGCTAGTCCTCTTTTGAAAGCTTCCAGTGATTGGAACAAGATCATATGAAAAATGATCACGAAATCGAGCGTTTTATTAACAATAAAGAAACTGGTAAATGACGATATCTGGTTCACAATCAGTAGTCTTGTATAAAGTCATTTAATATAAGACAAAATTGACTATATGTCCGATAGTCATATGACAAGTGCAAATTTAAAGGAAAGTCCAGGAGCATGTCAGGAGCATGAATCCTGCATTGTGTCAACAAATTTGGTTACCAAATTTAAATCTATCAAATTCAACACAAGTTACTGACCAGAAATGGACTATTTAATTCAGTTCATACTAATAACAGATATAATATAGCAAAACAGTGGTTACATTATATGTCAAACTGCCTCCAGATTTCAGTAATGTTACAAGGATATGATTTATCCGAAATACTGGTTATACCCGAAATAGTATTCACCATAGTATTCTCTTTTTGCTATCCTGGACAGAAACATTTTATTTAAATAAAACAAACTGACATTTGTGTTTACATAAAGATAATGTTTTTAAATCCATTTATTGATGCACAAGCCCCCACAACAACTACAACTACTGTTTATATCAATGCTTTACAAGCAAATAGTTATACCTTTTGATTGACTTCTGCAGTTTTGTTGTTGTTGTTGTTGTTCGAGGGTTCGAGTAAAAGCCGGTACATTAACGGAACTATCGGGAATGGCAGGACTGAGGTGTTCGGAAAATGATCCTGTAAGAAATAAATAGAATATTTTGTTTCCCTTTCAACAAATTAAGAACATTTGACTATATTTATACGCCTTGTGAAAAAACTATGGTCGTACGGCATTGACGGAGAAGTATTAGCCTGGCTGAAGGACTTTTTAACTGACAGAAAACAATGTGTATCTGTTAATGGCAGTACTTCAACTATGAAACCAGTATCGAGCGGAGTGCCTCAGGGAAGTGTTCTTGGGCCGATCATGTTTCTTTTGTATGTGAATGATATACCAGAGATTGTCAACAGCGCCGTGAAGATTTTTGCAGACGACACTAAGTTATATACCACAACGAATAATTTAAGCTATACTGCAAGAAGATATCGATAATTTATCCCAGTGGGCGGAGGAATGGAACCTGTCTTTCAATATCGACAAGTGTAAGGTCATTCATTATGGAATTAATAACCCGGAGAATTCATATTCAATACAAGGGAGGGAACTGTCTTGTGTTACTGAAGAATGTGACTTGGGAGTAGTGTTCGAGAGAGACCTTAAGTTCAGCAAGCATATATCAACAAAGATAAATAAAGCAAACAGCATTTTGTCACTTATTAAGAACTCCTTCAGTTTTGTGGACAAACATGTATTTGTGAGGTTATATACTGCACTTGTGAGGCCGCATGTTGATTTGCAAACGTTGTTTGGCATCCATACTTGAAAAAGGATAATGAATCTATTGAAAGACTGCAGATGAGAGCAACCAAACTAGTGCCATGTCTGAAAGATCTTCCATACACTGAAAGATTGGCAAATCTGAAATTACCCTCTCTTAGCTACAGAAGATTAAGAGCTGATGCAATACAGACCTTTAAGATACTCCGAAATTTCGACAAGTGCAAACATGAACAGTTTTTTAAGTTGTCAGGTTCAGTGACCAGAGGCCATCCCTCAAACTCGAGAAGCCAAGGTGCAGAACTACCTTCACACTACACCAGTTTTCCTCAAGAGTCGTCAGTATGTGGAACTAGTTGCCACAGGATGTTGTGCAGGCCAAAGATGTGTAAAAGTTCAAAATCATGTTTGATCGGCATTGGAAAAATGGACAATACCAGTTGTAACAAAATATAGACTGTTAAAGTGACAGTTACACACAGCCAAACTCTTAAAAATTTGCACCAGAATTCTAAACCTAATACAAATACGATAGTTGTCTTGCTACATATCTGATACATCAAGAGGGGTTTTAAAAGGACGTAGTCCTTACGACAGAGACCTTGAAGATTCTACAGGTATTCTACAGGTATGTTAATTTGACTGGATGCAATGTAAATGGGACACCAAGATTTGTAAAGTTCCTTATTGAAATATAAAACAAGAAATGTTTAGCATGACTATCAAAATGAGAAAAAATGTCCTATAGAAATCACAGCACTTAAACGCAATGAGTAAGTCCGTATTTTGTGTGAGCGTGTGTTCCTGTGATAGTCCGAGCGTCGGACTACAGATTTAAAGATCGGGGTTCTATCCCCGCCGTGGCCATGTTATTTATCCTTGAGCAACATAATTAATCCACATTGTGTAGTACTGGTTCTACCCAGTAAGCCAATGAGAGTGATTAACATAGTTTACAACTGGGACGAAAATGTCATATACAGCCCTGGTTACAAGAACTTGTTTCGCAATCGATGCAAAAGAAATAGATTATTTAACTGCTGGGATCGATTATAGGGAAATCCTTCACGAGTGGTAGACATGTGGTTCTTTTCACGAACGAGCGCACGCGAGCGAGTGAAAAAACAAAGCACGTCTACCATCAAGTGAAGGATTACCCAATAATCAATCCCAGCAGTTAAATAATCTAGTGTCCAAACACTTGTCGTCGACTCATTCGGAATACTTTGGTCATTAACGTTCACTTTAGCCGCCATGTTTTAGAAAATAAAATGTGATTTCACTCCATGATTTATCGCGTTTTATGGTTGAAGACATTATAAACAACATGGTTAGTTGCTGCAAAACGTAATTGTAAGTATCCTTTTCACGATCTGCGTGGATTGTTCGTGTTTTTAGCAAGTTTTTAATTGCTTTTTTTAGTGTTTTGTTCTCAAACCAGGAAGCGTGAAATTGCATTGAAAAAAAGATGGCCGACGTTCGTGCAGTCTTTTGTTAGTTTGTTTTATACGCCTTTCACGCCTTTTATATATGAGTCGATCTTTGT
Organism: Cyrtodaria siliqua; assembly: GCA_037043455.1. Classification (NCBI taxonomy): domain Eukaryota; kingdom Metazoa; phylum Mollusca; class Bivalvia; order Adapedonta; family Hiatellidae; genus Cyrtodaria; species Cyrtodaria siliqua. The sequence continues at coordinate 15,947 of JAWPHD010011720.1, forward strand.
TTATCATACAAAACATGTGCACTTTGTGTTTGGTGTAGTTTTTAAGTGGGTTATGACTTGCAACCAAAAACATTTTTTATTACTTGGCCATTTTGAACGTGTTTTTTTTCTCCTCGATTAGCATGTATATTTTATGGAAGGGTAAACTTTTCTCTCTCAATTAAACCGTACCTGTTGATGATTGCAAGTTATAACATACATATTGAAATTGTGTTTAGGGTAGTTTTTAAGTGGGTTATGGTTTTGATTTTAGCAAAAAAAATAATTTTTACTTCGCCATTTTTAAAAAAAATAAATGGATCAACATGTATATTTTATGGAAGGGTAAACTTTTTTTCTCATACTATAACTGTGTTTAGGGTAGTTTTTAAGTGGTTTAAGACTTTGATTTTAATAAAAAAAATAATTTAACTTGGCCATTTTTAAAAAAAAACAATTTCTTGGATCAGCGTGTATATATTTTATGGAAGGGTAAACAAAATTCTCTTTTATGGAAGGGTAAACTTTTTTTTCTCACTTATACAGTACAGTACCTAATGATGATTGCAAGTAATAACATACATATTATAACTTTACACAAAAAGGGAAGCATTAACAATGTAGACAATTATCGTGGTATTACCTTATTAAGTACTTTGGGTAAATTGTTTTCAAGAATGTTGAATAACAGACTCACAAGCTGGGCTGAAAATTATGGTGTATACATTGAAGCGCAAGCTGGTTTTAGGTCAAACATGGGTACAGTGGATAATGTGTTTGCCTTGCATGGATTAATCTCTCATTTTATAAAAACAGGTAAAAAACTTTATTGTGCGTTTGTTGATTTTACAAAAGCTTTTGATTATGTAGTTCGAGAAAACCTATGGTTTAAAATGATTAAACTGGGAATTCGGGGTAAAATGTTTAATATTATTCATTCTATGTACCAATCTGTGAAATCAAGAGTTAAGTATTGTAATTTGTTGAGTGAAGAGTACAGTTGTATGCTAGGGGTTAGACAAGGTGAATGTTTGTCTCCTTTCTTATTCTCAATGTTTTTGAATGATATTGAAGAAACATTTATGAATAATGGTATTGAAAGTATTGTTGTTAACATGTTTAAAGTATTTCTTATATTATATGCTGATGATATTGTTATTTTTGCAAATAGTAGTGAAGAGTTACAAAATAGCTTAAACTTACTTTCAGAATACTGTGATAGATGGAAACTTGTTGTTAATGGTTCAAAAACAAAGATAATGGTATTCAAAAAAGGTGGTTCATTACCGAGAGGTCTAATCTTTTATTATAAAGAAAATGCATTAGATATAGTAAACAGTTTTAGTTATCTAGGTATTGTATTTACAACTGGTGGCTCTTTTTCTGATGCTCAGACAAAACTTGCAGGCCAAGCTTTGAAAGCAATTTTTAAAATGAATAAATGTCTTTACAAATTTACGGTGTTATCGGTTGAACATAGGTTTGTTTGATAAGCTGATTACACCCATTTTGAACTATGGATCTGAAGTTTGGGGGTTTCTACAGGCGAATGCCATTGAAAGAGTACATATGCAATTTTGTTAAAAGGTTATTGGGAGTAAAGAAGTCAACACAAAACGATTTTATATATGGAGAACTGGGTAGGAAGTCTATGTTATGTCACCGTCATTTTAATATTATAAAATACTGGGTTAAGATATTACAAAGTAATGAAAATAAATATGTAAAACAAATATATGTTTTGATGTTAAATGATATAAATGCTCAACCCAACATAAAAAATTGGGCATCTTTAATTAGAGATATATTAGGCATTATGGGTTTCAATGATGTGTGGTTAGCCCAAACGGTGGGTAATCCTAAATTGTTTCTGAATGTTGTTAAACAGAGATTACATGACAACTTTATCCAAACTTGGAATAGTAGACTAGCTGATTCAAGCAGAGCACGCCTTTATAACTGTATATGTGTTTTCAAGTTTCAACCTTATCTTAATATTTGATATATATCAAAATTTAGAATTGCCATTACAAAATTAAGAGTATCCTCGCATAGACTAGAAATAGAAGCAGGACGTTGGAATAAACCTAATAGAATTCCGGTAAATGAGAGAAAATGTAAATTTTGTAATATCCTAGAAGACGAGTTTCATTTTATGTTAGAATGTCCTATACTCGGAGTTTAGAAAACAACATATCAAAAAATATTATTGGGATAAGCCAAATATGCAGAAACTTATTTTGTTAATTAACTCAGAATGTCAAAAAGAAATTAGAAACGTGGCTATTTTTGTTTACAAATCTTTAAATAAACGAAATGAATGTTTGTTTGCAAATAATTGAATTAATTTCACAAACTTGTCTGTTGGTAGTAACTACATGTTTAAATTAAGCAAATCTGACCTGTATATTGTGTACAACTGTAATGGCTAAAAGCCTTCTCCACACAAATGAAAGAACATATATATATGATGTTATCATAACAAATAATGATATAGTGCATTTGTAAAATTAATTAGTTGTGAATATTGTATATTTTGACTGTCAGTCATATGTGTTGTAAAACAAATGTATATCCTCATGGGCTATTTGCCTAATGGAATTTTGATAATTAACATATTGAAATTGCATTTAGGTAGTTTTTAAGCACGAATTTTCTCATCGCAATTTCACACTTCTTGGTTGAGAACAAAACACTAAAAAAAAAACAATTAGCTAAAAACACGAAAACCCCACGCAAATCGTGAAAAGGGTACATACAATTACGTTTTGCAGCAACTAACTTGGAAATGAGAGCATTTTACAATCACTGCATTTCGATTTTGTCAACAATTTTAACTGATTAAAATACTAAATCAGCCGACCTTAAAACCGAGAAGAAAACAAACAAACACTAATAATGTGTTGTTCGAAATATCATTACCACGTTTGCCGGTGTTATTAAAAAAAATATTATTGATACATGCGTGTTTGTTAATTACTCAATCGATTGTTATGCCAATAGAATACATTAATCACACCATTCTTAATTGTTCACACAATGCAGTCGAGGTTTTTTCAGTTGTTCTATAGAAAAGTTAAAAAGATAATTTAATTTTGCTCACTTAGTAAATCATTTAAATGTACTGTATTGTTATCCTCACAAACATTATCTATTTTGAAAAAATGAACCGCTTGATAATTGCAGCGGCGCTTTTATTTTGTTTTTCCTTGTTCATTTAACCTTTGAAGAATTGTTCGAAATAACATCAATCAATAGAAAGGTTATTTATTTGGCTTTCTAATCATGCATCTTATGTAAATATTCATTAAACAATACATGTATATGTTTGATGACCAAAACAATAAACACACGATGGTGTGCGTAAGCGCCTAAAGAAAAGAGAAAATGAGTTATATTTCCTTCCCAACTGGAGCTTTTACCGATTTATTTAAGCGTTATTTGGAATAAAATTAAACCATTAGAAAGGTTATTTATTTGACTTTTTAACCATGCACCTTATTTAAATATTTATTAAACAATAAATGTTTGATGACCAAACAATAAATACATGGTGATGCGTGAAAACGCTTTAAGAAAAGAAAAAATGCGATACATTTCCGTTCCAACTCGAGATTTTGCCTATTTATTTAACCGTTATTTGGAGTAAAATTACACCATTAGAAAGGTTATTTATTTGGCTTTCTGGCAAAGCAAAAGATGTAAAAAAAATCAGTAACACAAGGATATATAATGTCTGTTTGCAATGTAGATGGGTGTATCGTACATCGAGGCCACTCGCATACCGCCACGATATATATATATGTATTTTGGGTGTTCTGGACCAAACCTCTCGTTTCACTCGAGATTTGATCCAAAACGCCCAAAATACATATATATGAAAAACGCTTACCACAAGTTGCTGAAATAAGCTGGTCCAGAGTTATATTCTGAGATTTTTTAATAAAAGTTGATTTGTTATCAAAATTAGACCCAAATCAACGAATAAACACGAAATCAACAAAATATGATTTTCTTTTAGAAAATCATATTTATCTTGATTCTCCGAGCTTGAATACAAAGGTGGTGGATCATACTCAAACACATTACTAAAACAATCACACACTTTTTAGACTTTTTTGTAAGGTTGCCATTGCTTCCTTTCTTCCCTGTTCCACTAGTTCTTTTTTTGAACTTCACTTATTTCAGCTTTCTTTTGTTTGGTGTCTTGTTTCAAACTATAATAGTTATCCAACTCATCCAAAATCAACTTAAACTCTTGCTCAGATATCTGTGCATCACTCAATGCTTTTGATATCAATTTTTTTATGCTTTTCAACTTAGACTCTGCCAAAGTTTTATTTCATGATGTTTTTGAGCTTTTGTATTAAGCTTACGCCTGATAAAATTAATACAAACACCTGTAGCCCCACATACTATTGCTGCTATTTCCAAAGGTAACAAAACTGGAACAATAAATCCAATCCCAGCCATAATAACACTTGCAGATATTAAGGTAGTGTCAATTCCATCTGTGATATTAATACCACGTTTATATTTTTTATAAAGAGACTTGCGTGTATCTCGCTCTGTAATTAACTTCTGTTCAATCTCTGAAATCTTCTGTAATCTATAATTCTGTCCGTCTTCCACTGGCAACTCAGGATATAAACTTGGTGCTGTCGGTTGCTTCATTTGTTTAATAATAAAAAAATAAATTAATTCAATTAATAATGATGCCACCGTATTCACAGTGTTAGCGTTGGCAACCTTGCATACAAAGTTAATGACAGAACCAGCACTAATATCTTAAGGTCTATCAAAGTTATCGTGTTTGCGTGGAGTGGTGTTAAGCGTTATACCATAATTTGGTTTTTCAACACCATTGACAGAGACCACTACAGACACGTCACCAATTATTCGTTTACTTGATAAACCTATTTCCATAATCCGTCCATGGCGTGTCATTACATACCCCACATCTGTTTCTGCTCCACCATTACCAAATGAGAGTACTCTATTTAATACAAGCCTTTGCAAATATTGTAATAATCCCATATTTAAGATTATCAACTTTATCTCTTATTTGGTTGAATTGGTTAACAATAGGCACAACTCGCCTGTGTAAATCTCGAACAGTATTGGTCAAAGTCTCTAAGTCTTTTGTTTTTTCAGGTTTTGTTGCTCCAAATATACTCATTGTTTTTTTTATAAAAAATTAATTTTTAAATAAATTCTAAAACACAAGTCATAGACAAACCGTGATTATCTATCTTGTTGCCATGCTCGTCTCTGACTTCTATTTTCAATTCAGAAATTGTACCATTTGAAAGACAGCGATATTTAGAATAAAAACGAGTATATACAATATCCCAAAACTTCTTATTTACCACAGGTATAACCCCTATAATAGTGCTTGGCACACCATTAAAATAAGTACTATTCGTATTAACTTGTTCCAGATGAACATATAGCTGTTTATAAGGAGCTAAATCAATTGATTGTTTTCCAATATGAGTACCTTTTGACCATCCCCTGTCCTTGAATCCCAACATTTCGGAGAGACCGCTTGATAATCGTGTTTCTGTTGGCGTCTCTAAAGAGGCTATATATATACCATTCCGCGCATCAACGGTTAGGGTAATATTCAGCCCTTCAAATATATCTATCAACTCTTTGAAGTTATAGTATCCATCTGGTATACGATATGTATGGTCTGGTGTTTTTCTCTTTATGACTTCGCGATTAATATTATACCAACCAATGGTGTATGTAAAACTCTTTAATCCAACGCGCTTATCTCCATTTCTATTATCGATATACTGTTGTAAGTTAATAGAGTTGTCTATGTTTGAAATTGTATGAAACTTTTTCTTTTAATATATACATAAAAAAATACAAATAAAAATGATTTCTAAAGAATTCAAATACAGCTCAGATGCTTACTACTATTCAAGTACTTTCAGCAAAAAAGTGATAAATATAATAAATCAAGCAGTCATTACATCAAACGGTAAATGCTTTAAAGCATCATTCCCCAATGTCTTTGAAAAATACAAACTCCCATACGTCAAATCAGATGCTATAGTCCAAAGCTGGGGAACAGATTGGATGTCATTTTGGCAGAATCAGTTGAATTTTGCTATTTGGTGTGCAACAGCTGGATGTGGCATTGATTTCAACAATCATCTGAAAGCTGGTGCCCTGGTTGGTTCGTTATTTCGATTTCATGTCTATTACCAAGTTAGAAGAATATTATTTGAGATGAGTGTAGCAATGCCGCAAGACTCAAATTGGAATGCGTTTAATAACACATATAACCGAAACGCATACGAGAGAATATGTAAGGAGTTCAGCGTTGATATTTATGCTGACTGGAGACAGAAACAAAGCTATAATGATGGTCTAGGAACAATTTATAATTACTGGACAAATATTGGTTATCATCCTTTGATAAATTCTATATACGACAACAAAACAATGAGGTTCACAGTCTATGAGAGCGATACAACACACCACATTGACTACATAGCACAAGGCTCTGAGGCTGATAATAGTTGGTCTACTTTTATACTAGATAGTTCATCTGGTTTCACAAGAGCTGGAGTAGAACGCATTAATGACAGCATAAGAACATACTGCTGGGCAATCCTTGGCTCACAATCACAAACAAGAACAGATATACTCGGAACTGGAACGGCATTTGATGCTCAAAAACAATTTCTGGCAAATGTAGAGGACGCAATAAACAGCCCCATTGACTTTCCGAGTCAAATTTCAAGATACGAAAAACACTCTAAAATATGCGAGAAGTAAAGTAAATTTTGTCTATGGGAGTGGGTTGTACATGTCTCCGAGTGACATGGAGTTGAGAATCGGAACAATACAAGACTACAATAATGAAATTGTAATAGCAACCGATGCACAAGCATTAGGATTGAATAATGATGTGAATGTAAAACCAGTACAACCAATTTTTTTTCAACCTTTTCAAGGCACCACAACAAAGAAATTTCTGCCGGAACATCCTGACTTTGATAAATCATTGATACATAAAAGTGTGGAACATCAACCTGTGGAACAAGAGATGAAAAAAACAGCGATTGAACACGAACATAAAACATTTATAATTGTTGGCATCATAGGTCTTGCTGCATTACTCATTTACGAGATTTACTGAACCACTCTTTGGCTGCCACATACAACAACCCGGAAACAAACACAAGCAGTGCCCATATATTGTTACCAAGCCAATTAATAACATTACCTGTTGCAGATAAAAGCCATGATACTATTGCACCAATAACTCCTGGAAGTGCTGCAGCAGCTTTCCCAGCTAAATTAGCGAGAAGTTTACCAAGATTACTTAGTTGTTTTTTTATCCAGTCTTTGATGCCACTTCCATCTTTTGGTGGTGCTGTCCCTCCACCCGTTGTAGGAATAATTGTCTGAACAATAATACCAATAAGCATACCAACAGCAGTCAAAATACTAACAATAGTAATACCTTGCTCTCTGAATAATGTTCGCAGCCTCTCGCCGAGTGTGGTATCTTCTTTTAGCATTTTGTTTATTGGTTCCTTTATTCTACTTACCTGACTACGAAAGGCCTCTCTGTTTTCATTGATAGCATCCATTCTTGCTCCTCTCTAAACTTCAAGGTCTTTGATGCGGTCGCTAATTCTATTTATCTGGAATTCATCATCGTCAGTCTTAGCTTGTTCTAACTTTTGTTTTTCTCTTGTTATGTCTTTATCAAGTTGTGTGAGTTTCGCCAAATTATTGGTGAGTTCTTCCTTGACAGTTGTCATCGCTTTTATTATTCCATCCATTTCACGCTTGTCTATATGTGTTTGTGTTTCAACATCAGGACGCTCATCCACATCCCAGTCATAAAGAGCACTTTCCATTAATGTCTCTATGTTATCCATTGATGTCTCTATGTTATCCATAATATGTGATAAATGTTGTAATGGAATAGCATCCACATTATCTGGTAAATCGTTTCTTGTGCTCTCCAACGCTTGTCGAGCTCTCTGTGATAATTTTGTTTTACTGTTATACTCTGGCAAATTCAAAAATTGTCTTACCGCCCTTGTTCCCCCAGAGCCAATAACCCTGTTATATTCATTCATCAAAGAATCAAGGGAAAGGAATGTTGCACTACCTTGCTTGGCAGTTATTCTTATTTCTTTATCACCAACAACCCAGTATAATTTTTTGCCATCATCTGATACTTTAAACTGGTCATAATCCCTTTTGTCCGGTGCCATTTTATATCGTATTCCTATTTCATTATAAAAGGATTTTATAAGAGTTTTCTTGTGTGCTTCAAGTTGGGATTCTCTCACCTCCCCCCGAAGGTCAGCAAGATGGTCGCTTTGATTAAGAAGACTTCTTTGAACAGGCTCATCAGGCACCATAGGTAAATCATCATCATCATAATCATCTGGATCAAACGTAGGATTGTCAAACTCAAATCCTCCTTCATCCATTGTTTATTTTATTTAATTTTAAAAAATATATTCAAAAAACAAGAGGCCCAAGAGGGCCTGTGGACGCTCTACTGGCTAACATGGCTCTTATAACATCAATGAAGTGAGTGACAGCCATTTACGTTTTTTTGAAAGTTTCGGGCAAAAAACAGCTTTTTAACTAAATCAAGGGCCATAACTAAAGAATCTGGTAAAGTTTGGTAAAAGATCAGATGAAAAATGAAGGCCCAACCGTATTAACGAGGCAACATATAGCATGTTTAACTAAATCAAGAACACCTCTGTTACTGGTCGAACATAGAGCTAAAAAAAAAAAAAAAAAAAAAAAAACAATTAAAAAAAAAAAAAAAAAAGAATATATTTTAAAATCAATAAATAAAAAAAAAAAAAAAAAAAAAAAAAAAAAAAAATCAAAAAAAAAAAAAAATAAAAAATAAAAAATAAAAAAAATAATTCAAAAAATAATTCAAAAAAAAACATCCCTATACATGTCTATGTAAAACATGTGACCCTTGGGGCGGGGTCAAATATTACCCGAGGGTTACCATTTGAACAAACTTGGTAAAGGACCATAAACTTATAGCAAATGCAAAATATTAAACCTCTGGCTCTTGCAGTTCCAGAGAAGAAGATTTTTTTCAGTTTTTCCCTATACAAGCATTTATGTAAAACTGTGACCCCCGGGGCGGGGCCAGATGTGACCCCAGGGTCCCCATTTGAACAAAATTGGTAAAGGACCATAAGCTTATAGCAACAGCAAAATATTAAACCTCTGGCTCTTGCAGTTTCAGAGAAGAAGATTTTTTAAGTTTTTCCCTATACATGTCTATGTTAAACATGTGACCCTTGGGGCGGGGCCAAATGTGACCCCAGAGTCACCATTTGAACAAACTTGGTAAAGGACCATAAGCTTTTAGCAAATGCAAAATATTAAACCTCTGGCTCTTGCAGTTCCAGAGAAGAATTTTTTTTCTCAGTTTTTCCCTATACAAGCATTTATGTAAAACTGTGATTCCCCGGGGCGGGGCCAGATGTGACCCCAGGGTCCCCATTTGAACAAAATAGGTAAAGGACCATAAGTTTATAGCAACAGCAAAATATTAAACCTCTGGCTCTTGCAGTTTCAGAGAAGAAGATTTTTTAAGTTTTTCCCTATACATGTCTATGTAAAACATGTGACCCTTGGGGCGGGACCAAATGTGACCCCAGGGTCACTATTTGAACAAACTTGGTAAAGGACCATAAGCTTATAATAAATGTAACATATCAAACCTCTGACTCTTGTAGTTGGCGAGAAGAAGATTAAAAAAAAAAAATCCTATATAAGTCTATGTAAAACTGTGACCCTCGGGGCGGGGACAAATTTGACCCCCGGGTCACCATTTGAACAAACTTAGTAGAGGACCATAAGCTGATGCTACATGTATTACATGAGAGCTCTGTGCCATGTGGTTCCAGAGAAGAAGATTTTTTTCAGTTTTTCCCTATACAAGCCTATGTAAAACTGTGACCCCCGGGGTGGGGCCAAATGTGACCCCTGGATCACCATTTGAACAAACTTGATAGAGGGCCACAAGCTTATAGCAAATGCAAAATATTAAACCTCTGGCTCTTGCAGTTTCAGAGAAGAAGATTTTTTAGAAAAAAATCCTATATATAAATCTATGTAAAACTGTGACCCCCGGGGCGGGGACAAATTTGACCCCAGGGTCACCATTTGAACAAACATAGTAGAGGACCATAAGCTGATGCTACATGTAATACATGGGAGATATGTGCCTTGTGGTTTCAGAGAAGAAGATTTTTTAAAGTTTTTTCCTATATGTCTATATGAAAAACATGCAAAACCTCAATATACAAACTTTGGACCCCCGGGGCACGGCCATTTTTGACCCCGGGGACTTTATTTGAACAAACTTGATAGTCTGGGCGTTGGCGATCATTTTAAAAGAAAAACTGTTGAAATCTGTCCAGCGGTTCTGGAGAAGAAGATTTTTTAAGGTTTCGACCATATATGGTAATGGCAGCCATCTTGGATGTAGCGCTGACCTAATTTTAACAAATCTAAAAAGCATTCATCTTAGGATCATCCAGGTGAAGTTTGGTCAAAATTAGCCAAGCGGTTTCTGAGGAGAAGTCGTTTGAAGAAAAGTTAACGGACGACAGACGACAGACAGACGACAGACAGACGGACGACGGACGACGGACAACACACCATGCCATAAGCTCTGCTGGCCGTTGGCCAGTAGAGCTAATAAAAAAACAATGACTGCATACGGAAACAAACGCAACCCTTATAGAAAACTAAGAGAACCTCATGGTGCCAAGGGCATCCGCACAAGTGTAGTAATAACTAATAATCCATCAACAATATTCCAAAACAAGCAACTGCTTGTGAGATTTCCCAATCTAAGTACTAATGATGTGATAGTTCCTTGCCTTTGAAATAGAACTTAAAAGCAGCAAAGACCCCAACGCTACTATACACCAACATCTGGGTACAGCAATTGTGAAGAAAATGACAATAAGAATAAGTGGCAATGAAGTCATGTAGAGGACGACAGTGATATATGTCATTGCTATGTAGATTTATGGAAAAGTCCTACTGAACGATTAAACATGTATTACCAAGGTGTTAATGCATGCTAAAACAGAGTTGGTGCAGATGATGCTTCCTCGGACGCTGGGGATGAAGCTGTAGCAGCAGCAGCTTATGGAAATATATTTTGTATTCCACTGTAGCAGCAGCAGCTTATGGAAATATATTTTGTATTCCACTGGATATTTTGTATTCCATGTATTACCAAGGTGTTAGTGCATGCTAAAACAGAGTTGGTGCAGATGATGCTTCCTCGGACGCTGGGGATGAAGCTGTAGCAGCAGCAGCTTATGGAAATATATTTTGTATTCCACTGGACTTCGAAATGTTAGAAAGTCATATGCCATTTTATCAAGCGGGGCTTGGTGATAGGTTAGAATATGAATTAACGTTTAACGATTATAACAAAGTTATCAAAAGCAGTGATGTCGATGCATCTTATGCAATAAAGAATATCTGCTTGGAATTTGATATGGTTAGCGATGCTGAATTAACCAGACAAATTAGACAGCAAACCACTGATAAGATGTTATTTATGTATGATCGTACCCTCGTATCTTGCGACATGGAAAAAAAAAAGCAAACAAATCTGATACCATTTGGAATACAAACATTAATGTACCATCACTGAGCATGAAAGGTATTCTAACGCTGTTTGAAGACCCAGACAGAACAGACACGGAATTATTTTACAACCCAAAGATTGAAAAGGTTGAAATGACAATAGAGGGCGTACCAAATCAGTTGTATAGTCAGGGCATGAAGGCATATCAACAATGGGATGAAATCAACAAATATTTTGCCTTAACATCAAAAAGAAACAAAGAGACAGACATAGTGGCGAGCGACTTATGCTATACTAATCTTTCTATTCGAACCTATCTAACAAAATCATATGCTTTGTGGCTTGACCTTAGAACATGTGATGACAATTTGTTACACGGCAGTGGGAGAAGAATAGAAAACGGCAGTGAAGGCATAACGATACTAATAAATAAAAAAGCAGAAGCAGAGCAACCTTTAAATATTTATCTATATATAATACAAGAAGCGCAAATCAATTTCAAAGAGGAAGATACAAAGAAGTACGATTCTAAATATCCTAAATATCCACACAGTGCCATTATCTGTGGTCAGACAGGCTGCGGTAAGACAGAGTTTTTTCTTGATATACTTGAACAAGAGTATGTTGGATTTTTTGAAAATATAATTATATTGTATCCAACCATAGAGTGGAACAAGGATTATAAAAATAGATCCTGGATAGGTGATGTAAGACTCCCGAGAGATAAAACAATAACAATTGTCAATCCTGTTGGTAAAGACGGAAATGAAATGCTACAAGAACTGTTGCGTTTATGTTTCAATAAATATGCTGGCAATCCCACACTATACATCATTGATGATTGCTCAGCCACAAAAGAATCAACAAAGAAAAAAGATATGTTGTCAGAGTTGGCATTCTCACGCCAAACAATCAGTGTGGGTCATTTTACAGAGATATAATTCTGTATTGAAATACTTGAGGGAGCAAGCAAAATGGTTGTGTATGTTTTACACCAAGGACAGAGATAGTTACGAAAATTGTCTTAGAGAAAATGATGTTATTCCGACGCTGGAGGAGAGAACCAGAATAAGAAAAGCTTTAGCAAAGACTAAATATTCCAAGTTAATTTTGAGGACTGACCAACCAAATGGTTATTGGGTTGAATAATTGCTTTTTTTTTTATTACTGTTGCTAATAGTAATACCAGCGGCAAAGTAGCAATGTTAATAGCAATACTGACATGAAAATATAATGGAAATATCGGGGAATATAGTAATGCTTATAGCATTGCTCATAGCAAATTAGTAATGTTAATAGCAATGCTTGCAGCAAATTAATAATGTTAATAGAAAAAATAGCAATGTTAATAACAATGCTATTAACAATACTAACAATTACTAGTTGCGTGGTGAATATTGCAGCTGGTTGTTTTGTATTTTATATTTATTTCAAGATAAAAAATAAAATTACTAATATAACAAGAGGTCAATGACATTGAAGCTCTACTGATTGATTTTGATTTCAGGAAGTAGTCGCTACAAACTTGTTTTTTGAAAATCTATTTTTAGCCGTGGCGGCCATCTTGAATTTCCGGCTGACCTGAAATTTTGCTAGGATCAATTAGACATCAAGAGCAACATTGCTGTGAAGTTTCATGAAAATCCGTCAAGTAGTTTCAGAGGAGTAGTCGCTACAAGTTTTCATTATATAACTCTATGTAAACAAAGATGGCCGCTGACAGCCATGTTTAACATTGAATCAAAATAATGTTCGACTCGGATAACCATCATGTCATGCTGATCATTTTAGAAAAAGTCCCATATCAATATCTTTTATAGTTTTCAAGAAGTAGTCGCTACAAACTTATTTTTTAAAAATCTATTTTTTAGCCATGGCGGCCATCTTGAATTTCGGGCCGACCTGACATTTTGCTTAGATCAATTAGACATCAAGAGCAACATTCCTGTGAAGTTTCATGAAAATCCATCAAGTAGTTTCACAGAAGTAGTCGCTACAAGTTTTCATTATATAACTCTATGTAAACAAAGATGGCCACTGGCAGCCATGTTTAACGTCGATTCAAAATGATGTTCGACTCGAATAACCATCATGTCATGCTGATCATTTTAGAAAAAGTCCCATATCAATATCACTTATAGTTTTCAAGAAGTAGTCGCTACAAACTTATTTTTTTTAAATCTATTTTTAGCTGTGGCAGCTATCTTGAATTTCTGGCCGATCTGAAATTTTGCTAGGATCAATTAGACATCAAGAGCAACATTCCTGTGAAGTTTCATGAAAATCCGTCAAGTAGTGTCAGAGGAGTAGTGGCTACAAGTTTTCATTATATAACTCTATGTAAACAAAGATGGCCGCTGACAGCCATGTTTATCATTGAATCAAAATGATTTCTGACAAGGACCAACATCATGTCATGCTGATCATTTTAGAAAAAGTCCCATATCAATATCACTTATAGTTTTCAAGAAGTAGTCGCTACAAACTTGTATTTTGAAAATCTATTTTTAGCCATGGCGGCCATCTTGAATTTCCGGCCGACCTGAAATTTTGCTAGGATCATTTAGACATCAAGAGCAACATTCCTGTGACGTTTCATGGAAATCCGTCGAGTAGTTTCAGAGGAATAGTCGCTACAAATTTTTACTAAATAACTCTATGTAAACAAAGATGGCCGCTGACAGCCATGTTTAACGTCGAATCAAATCGATTTTCGACAAGGACCAACATCATGTCATGCTGATCATTTTAGAAAAAGTCCCATATCAATATCACTTATAGTTTTCAAGAAGTAGTCGCTACAAACTTGTATTTTGAAAATCTATTTTTAGCCATGGCGGCCATCTTGAATTTCCGGCCGACCTGAAGTTTTGCTAGGATCAATAAGACATCAAGAGCAACATTCGTGTGAAGTTTCATGAAAATCCGTCAAGTAGTTTCAGAGGAGTAGTCGCTACAAGTTTTCATAATGTAACTCTATGTAAACAAAGATGGCCACTGGCAGCCATGTTTATCGTCGAATCAAAATAATGTTCGACTCGGATAACCATCATGTCATGCTGATCATTTTAGAAAAAGTCCCATATCAATATCTCAAGAAGTAGTCGCTACAAACTTATTTATTTCAAATCTATTTTTAGCTGTGGCGGCCATCTTGAATTTCCGGCGAGCCTGAATTTTTTCTAGGATCAACTAGACATCAAGAGCAACATTCCTGTTTAGAAAAAGTCCCATATCAATATCACTTATAGTTTTCAAGAAGTAGTCGCTATAAACTTGTATTTTAAAACTCTATTTTTAGCTTTGGCGGCCATCTTGGATTTCACATCAACATGAACTTTTGCTAGGATCAACTAGACTTTATGGGCAACATTTCTGTAAAGTTTCATGAATATCCATCCAGTAGTTTCAGAGGAGTAGTCGCTACAAATAAAAGTTAACGGACGTACGGACAGACGGACGACGGACGACGCACCACGGCATAAGCTCTGCTAATCTCTGATCAGTCGAGCTAAAAATGAATGCGGAAGAACTATTACAAGATATCATACCGGAACAGAGTTTCACAAATGAATCAAAGCAACAAGAAACAAAAAAAGAAAGATTATCAGCCATAGTAGCTGGCGGTGGCAGTTGTCAATATTTGGGTAGAGACATACAACTCACGAATATAGATAGCATGCCCCCGGATGAAATTAACAAACTTTACTGCAGATATGAAGCAAGGCTTGGGGCAAGCATGACCAAGACTTTAGGCAATTCTTTTATTAACTTGTATGTGATGGGAGTATCAAAATATTTTAATATAATCAATCCACCAAAACTGATAGAAGATTTGGAGGAAGACCCATTTATTAATCATGCTTTAACAAGTGCTTGTTGTGAGTTGTAGTACAGGTATGGGGTGTGCTTAGCGCCATTTACAGCAATACTGACAACTGTTAGACATATTGATTTTAATAAAAATAAAAATACAGATAATATAAATGATGGAGAACCAAGAGAGTGAAGTTGCTACACAACCTGTTGTTACACAACCTGTTAAACAACAAAAAGTAAAAAATCCCAAACGAATAGAGGCTGGGAAGAAGGGAGCAGCGGCAAGGAAGGCAAAGCGTTTGCTTCAGGTAGAGCAAGATGCACAGGATGCAAAGCAAGATGCAAATGAAATAACAAAAATAACAATAGGTAAAGAATTGAATTAAATTGGATTTTATAGTCGCACCAACAGCTAAGGTCATATGGCGACTTTCCAGCTTCCATTGGTGGAGGAAGACCCCAGGTGCCCCTCTGGGCAATTTTCGTGCACGGGCGGGCACCTGGGTAGAACCACCGACGTTCCGCAAGCCAGCTGGATAGCTTCCTCACATAAAGATTCCTAGTCCCCTGAGGGATCGAACCTACAGCGGTGAGGGGCAAGTGATTTCAAGTCAGAGACGTTAACCACTCGGCCACGGACGCCCCGAATAGGTCAAGAGGAACAAGAGAAAATCAAAATAAATGTATACAAATATTATATTCCACCGTGTGTGGTTTTATTAGGCATTGCTGGGTTGGGTTTGTATATCTATAACAAGAAATCGGTTGTTGCTACACAACCTGATGCTGCGCGACCTGTTGCCACTCTACCAAAAGACCCGTTTGATTTTTAATAATTTATTTAAAAAAATAATCATATAAAAAAATGGCAACAAGTACTGACGGAAAACAAATTGTAAATATGTTGTATCACGCTGGAATGGAAACACTTCTAACTATTGGATATTCTGAGATTGGCAGAAAACTACTAAAACGACCAGCACCTAAAGTGGATATTAATATGGGAGATATTGGGATGCTGTCCGTGGATATACTGTTAGCAACGGTCTCGAGGGATACGTTGTTTAAGCAAGGTATTATTCCTGCGGATATTATAAAGTAATTATTACAAGTACTTTTTGAGTTTCTTTATTTCACTATGCAATGTTGCATTGTAAATTCATTTTTTTCACTCCCCCCTTTTCACCATCTTTGGCATGAGGTTTTAGGTCAGCTGGGTGGTTATAAGGAAAATCCCATAGTGAACTATACCTACACTGTTAATTATGAGTGATATTAAAATATTATCTTTAAACTGGCAAGGAATAGGTCAGCTACCAAAACGTACAGATTTGTTTCATTACCTTAAAAGTAAAGATTGTCATATTTATTGTCTTCAAGACACACATTTCAGTCCTGGAAATGATGAAAAGTTTGTCAGAACTAGGTGGGGTAATGATTGTTATTTTAGTTCATATAAGTCAAATGCAAGAGGAGTTGCGATTTTATTTAATAATAATTTTGAATACAAAGTCCACAAGACAAAAGCAGATGAAAATGGTAATTATATAATGTTAGATATAACAGTTGAAAATAATAGATTCACACTGATCTCGATATATGGACCAAATACCGATAACCCCTCTTTCTATAATAATATATCTTCTGCTATTGATGAAATGAATAATGAAAACTGCATATGGTGCGGAGATTTTAATCTTGTATTAGATCCGGAATTAGACTATTATAACTATAAATTTGTAAATAACAAAAAAGCCAGAGATAAGGTAATAGAAATAATGCAAGATAAATATTTTAATAGATCCTTTCAGAGAAAATAATCCAGATCTTGAAAGATATACTTGGAGAAAAAGAAAACCATTGCAGCAGGCTCGATTAGATTTTTTCCTGATAACAGAAAATTTTCTTTCATCTGTCAAACAATGCATTATTGATAATAGCTACAGATCTGATCACTCAGCAATTATATTAAGTATTTGTTTTAATGAATTTAAAAAAGGTAAACCTCTTTGGAAGCATAACAACTCACTACTTAAAGACATTAATTATCTTCAGGCAATTAATGATAAAATAAAAGAGGTCAAATTGCAATATGCCTTACCTATATACAATAATGATACTTTAGAAGATATACCAAACAGTGAAATACAATTTACTATTAATGATCAACTGTTTCTCGAAACATTGTTAATGGAACTTCGGGGGAAATCCATTTCTTATTCATGTTATGTTAAAAAGACAACTGATGAAAGGGAGAAAACTCTAACACAGAATATAGCAAATATTGAACAGAAACTTACAACAGAAAAAATTGAAGAGCTTGAAATTTTAAAGTCTGAACTGATCGAAATAAAAAAAAACAAGGTTAAAGGATCAGTCATAAGGTCACGGGCTACAAACATACAAGAAGGTGAGAAGCCCACGCAATATTTTTGTGCTTTAGAATCACATAATTACCTAAGTAAGATAATACCAAAACTGGAAAAAGATGATGGATCAATAATAACGGACCAATATGAAATTCTAAAAGAGACAGAATCATTTTATAAAACATTATATAGTAGTAGAGAAAATACCTTGGAAGATATTAACCTTAAGGAAGATTTAAAGCATTTAAATATTCCAAAATTGAATGAAGAGGAGAAGGACTACTAAACATACCAGAATTATCTTTTTCGTTAAAAAACATGAAAAATAATCGCAGCCCAGGGACTACTGGGATACCTTGCGAGTTTTATAAAGTATTTTGGAAACAATTAGGTCACTTCATTTTGAGAGCAATTAATTATAGTTACGCTATAGGAGAATTATTCATTACTCAGCGTCAAGGAATTATAACATTATTACCTAAAGAAAATAAGTCAAGGCAATACCTGAAGAATTATAGACCAATCTCACTTTTAAATACTGTTTACAAAATGGCTTCTGCATCAGTAGCAAATAGGATTAAACCAGTTTTACAAAAACTCATTAACAGAGACCAAACAGGTTTTATAGCTGGCAGGTATATTGGTGAAAATTCAAGATTAACATATGACATTATGCATTATTTAGAGGAAAATAATCTCTCTGGACTGCTTCTCTTAGTAGACTTTGAAAAGGCGTTTGACTCGTTATCATGGTCATTTATCCAACATGTTCTTAAATATTTCAATTTTGGTCCATGTATTAGATCATGGATATCTCTCTTTTACAAAAATGCCCAACTATCTGTAAATCAAGGGGGTAATTTGTCATCGTTTTTCGGTATTGAACGCGGATGTAGACAGGGCGATCCCCTATCTCCATATATTTTTATTTTATGTGCAGAAATATTGGCAATAAAGATTAGAGGCAATAAAAAAATTAAAGGTATAAGCATTAATAACACAGAGTACAAATTATCACAATTTGCTGACGATACTACAACTTATTTAGATGGGTCAGATATTTCATTAAACGGAACTTTAAATGAGCTAGATAAATTTGCCAAAGTTTCTGAACTAAAGGTAAACTTTGAAAAAACTCAAGTTGTCTGGCTAGGTATAAAAAAGTACAGTTCTGAATCGATCAAAACAAAATGGAAATTGAACTGGGGCAAAAACAGATTTAAGTTACTTGGACTATCTTTTGACACAGACCTTACAAAAATGATAAATATAAATTTCACTGAAAAAATATATCAACTAAAAAGTAAGATTAAATCTTGGCAAAAAAGGTATATTACTCCTTTAGGCAGAATAACAGTAATAAAATCACTTCTCATTCCATCTTTTAACCATCTGTTTTTATCCTTACCAAACCCATGTGAAAACATTGTTAAAGAAATCAATGATATACTGTTTAATTTCCTTTGGCATGGTAAGGCAAGAATAAAAAGTGCCATTATATGTAAAGAATATTGTGAAGGAGGATTGAAAATGATAAATATAAATGCCTTTATAACAGCTTTAAAAACAACATGGATTAGAAGAATAGTAACAGACCAATTCAAATATGAAAATATCCTAAAGTCATATATAGATATAGATAAACTGTTTAACTGCGGTATTTTGTATATAAATAAGAAATTGGGAAGTATAAAAAACGTTTTTTGGCAAGATGTTCTTAAGGCACACATACACTTTGTATCAAAGTATCAACCAGCCAATGAGGACTATTATCTATCCAGCCCAATATTTTATAATAAAAGTATATGTATAGGCACAAGTGCATTTTTTTATAAAATCATGGTATAATAAGGGCTTACGAATAATAAATGATTTAATGGGAAAGGATGGAAAAATATATATATATGATGAATTAAAAAAAATAGATGGAATAAATTTAAAATTTTTACAATATAATGGGTTAGTGGTAGCTATCAAAAAAATGGAGAAAGAAATAATAGATACTAAAAGAACAACGAAGTTGGGAACTCCTGTGCTACCAACTCCACTAAAAATATATTTAAGAAATAAAAAAGGAGTTAAATACATGTATCAAATATTAAATCAAAATAATGAATGTCCTAGTGGTAAAATCACATGGACTAGAATGTATAACTTCAGCGAAGATACCTGGAGTCAAATTTATACATGGCCTTTCACAATAACAAAGGATACCACTTTACAATGGTTCCAGATAGGAATAAATCACAATATTTTAGCAACAAACAAGTTTCTCCATAAAATAAAATTAATAGAGAGTCCACTTTGTTCTTTCTGTTCATCAGTCAGTGAAACAATTACACATTTACTGTGGGAATGCCAGCTTTCACAAAATATACTGACAAACCTTAAGGACTGGTTAAAACAAAATAAGATGGAAATAGATTTTGAAAAGAGGTCATTTATCTTTGGAATATATGATGAAAACACAAGTGTTCTAAATCAGCGTATATTGTTGGAAACAAAGTACTACTTATACTATTGTCGATGCTCAAAAAATAAACCTAGCCTCACTACACTGAAAAATAGACTACAACTTTTTTATAAAACAGATGAAGAAATAGCAATTACAAAAAATAAATATGACTGTTTCTTAAAAACATGGGAAAACTTTCATAACTTCTTAACATGAAAACCTAGCAACCTTTTTTTCTTTTTTAAATAAATATATATTAGTAAAAAACCTCATGCTGAGATGCCCCCACCCCTCCCCGCTTTTTTTCTTTCTCAATAACATCTCCCCATAGCTTAATTATACTGAAATTATATTTATTAATAACACAATACTATACACTTGCCAGCAGATAATCATATTTTGTAGAGCAACTATAAATAAATTTATTTATATTTCTAAATGCATGAAATATATCTCATAATCAAAAAAAAATAAAAAAATAATAAAAAAATGAAGTAATTATTTTTTTATACTATATAAAAAATGGCAAGCGCAGTAGCAATGATGATAGGTGGCGCATTAACAAACGCATTGGCGTTTAGCGGTTCAAATTATCTGTTTTCAAAAATGGGAAGTCATTCAGATGAGGAAAGACAAAGACATGACAAAGCTGTAGAACAATTGCAAGCAGCACAGGCGGCGTGGAATAAAACAAGAGGGCCATAATGGCCCTGAATCGCTCACCTGAGTTCAGTGCATGTATTGTGCTAAGGCTAGCTAGGAATTGTAACCCAAGAGGAACTCAACTAGGTCCTTATTGTTGGATGGAGGGGATATATCGCTAGACAATGTGTTTATTGAAGACACTTACCAAGCAATTACTGGTACCAGGGGCACAATTAGAACTAATTCGTGTTACAGGTCCACTAGATGGTACTACATACCAAATATGAAAGCTACAGGCATTGTTTGTGACATATAGATTTTTTTCAAGACAATCGATTTCGTGAAGCCATAATAGATTATCGGCAATGTTGGTACTATTCAATCAATTTTCCATTATAATCGATCAAGGGCAGGTTTTAAGGGCTGGTCAAGATCAGGTCAAAATTGTGGCCTCTGGAGTGTCCACAAGCAAATTCCAATATTGACCTAGTGACATAGTTTTTTGATCCCATGTGACCCATTTTGAAACTTGATCAAGATATAATTCAGATAAACAATCTGAGAAAGTTTCATCAAGATCTGGTCAAAAATATGGCGTCTAGAGTGTACACAAGGTTTTTCAAGTATTTGACCTAGTGACCTAGTTTTTACCCCATGGGACCAAAATATAATTAAGACAACATTTCGACAGTTTCATCAAGATCGGGTCAGACATATGGCCTCTAGAGTGTACACAAGGTTTTTCAAGTTTTTGACCTAGTCACCTAGTTTTTAACTTCATGTGACCCATTTCCGAACTTGGTCAAGATATAATTAAGACAAACAATTTGACAAAGTTTCATCAAGATTGGGTAACAAATATGACCTCTAGAATGTACACAAGTTTTTTCAAGTATTTGACCTAGTGACCTAGTTTTTGACCCCACATGACCCATTTTTGAACTTGACCGAGATTTCATTGAGACAAACATTCTGACAAAGTTTCATGATGATTGCATCAGAAATGTGGCCTCTAGAGTGTACACAAGCAAAAGTTGACTAACGACGGACACCTCGGTATCACAAAAGCCCACCATGAGCACTTCGTGCTCAGGTGAGCTAAAAAGAACAGAGAGATTAGATTTTATTAACAAGCAACTGCAAAAGGAGCAGACAATTGGTGATGTGGACCAGGCTATGAAGCAGTATTATTACATAACTGGTAAACAGTTGCCTTCGGAACTAGAGCCTAAGTTGAGTGATTTCTATACACCATCTCCGATCAACAGAATAGAGAAATTATGTTTATTGTGGTGGGCATGGCTGCAACTGGATTTGTGGCGTATCAATTGATTTCATAAAAAAAATAATTAAAAAACTGTAATTACCATGGAATGACTAAGTCATATGCATGATACTTATTTTTGTTGTTGTTCTTACATGGTTTCAATCCAAGTGGTCGGATATAATATGGTGGTTCAGCACTTGCCTCCTCTATTTTATCTTTGAGATGACCAGGGCGCCCATACTTCACCATTATCTGATAATGTCAATACCATGGATGGACCATATTGAGTATCGAGTATTTTTGTATCTGCAATAGTGTATATTTTATTCTTTTCCAAGTCTGTCCATTTCTTTGTGCTAGCTAGCTATGATGATTTTGCTCTTGAAGCAGTTCGTCAAATCGTGCAGTTGTGATTTCCATTCTTTTTTCTTTAAAGTTATATGTATTTTAATCTTTAGTAGAAAAAATAATGGAAAAGATTTATTACAGCCCAAAAGGATTTTGGAGAGGTTACTCAGCAGTTAAAAATTGGCAAAGGAGGCTGTGTCAGTGAAAAACAGGCATTATCATTTTTAAAGAAACAAGCCGTGTGGCAGATTTATTTACCCGCACCAAAGAAAATAGTTAGGCCCAGGTTTGATGTTTCTACTAAGAATGAAGTGCATCAAGCTGATTTGTTATTTCTGCCGCATGACACTTTTGGCTTTGGTCGTGGACGCAAGACTTATAAATATACATTGACTGTGGTTGATATTGCGAGTAGATACTAAGAAACAGAGCCACTGACTTCCAAAGATAGTAAAGAAGTTGCCAAAGCATTTGAGAAAATATACAGTCGGCATCTGAAATATCCAAAGTTATTACAAGTTGATCCAGGTAGAGAATTCATGGTGCAGTATCGCAGTTGATGGCGAAACACAAAGTATAATAAATATCAGACGAGGCAGAACAGAGATACACAGAGACCAAGCTATAGTGGAAAGATTTAACACAACATTAGCTGAAAGATTGTTTGGTTATCAGTATGCTATGAAAATAGATTCGCAAAAACGCAACAGAGAGTGGGTAAAGAGATTACCAGAAGTTGTCAAAGCAATAAATGTGGAGACAAAAAAGCCCCCTCCTGTTGAAATAAAAACATTAAAAGATGATCCTATCTGTCTGAATGCCAGTGTAAGATATTTATATCAACCCGGGGAACAAGAGGGTGGAAGACGCAGAGCAACAGACCCAATGTGGATTGTAGATATTCACAAGATTAATAGTTATATCGTGACGCAAGGTATAAGAGTATATTATTTGAAAGCACCAGCGCCACAGAGAGGATTTGTCGAAAAAGAACTACTTATTGTTCCTCCCAGCTAGCAAAGCATATGGGACCCATATGGGTCCAATGTTGTTTTCCATACGGGCCCAATATGGGCTGCCCACATGGGCCCCATACCAAAAGTGCAACCGGGATTAACCTGGGTCCCATGTGGGCAGCCCATATTGGGCCCGTATGGAAAACAACATTGGACCCATATGGGTCCCATATGCTTTGCTAGCTGGGAGGAACATGTATGTGTTATTGGTGGACTGTGTTCTGTGAATGCTACATTCGACATTTACATCTACTTATTTGGTGAACAATGTTAAGGCCAAGTGTTAGTTGACCTAATAGGGTTTTAAGTCGCTTTTAACACTCGTTCGGTCATTTCACTATGGTGTCTGCTGTAGCAGTGAAGTCAATGCTCAACATTATAGTGCTGTCACACGGGAATATCATGCCGTGGACTCATGACGATACATCACCATCACAGTATACGGACACCGGGCCTACCAGTCGTAGAACTAACCTTTATATTGAATTGAACTGGAGTTTAAGGCGCACCAACACAGGAAAGGTTATATGGCGCCTAACAGGAATGAACGTGCCAGGCTTATCTTCCATTTACATCGAGATAAAATATGGTGAAAGGGCCTAGAACTTTCTGCAGAGTTGCTGTAACACGTTAAACATCATTCAATCAAAGTAGCTACTACCCAGCTAGCAAAGCATATGGGACCCATATGGGTCCAATGTTGTTTTCCATACGGGCCCAATATGGGCTGCCCACATGGGCCCCATACCAAAAGTGCAACCGGGATTAACCTGGGTCCCATGTGGGCAGCCCATGTGGGTCAAAGCAGCTAGCAAAGCATATGGGACCCATAAAGGGGCCCATATAAGTAATCCCACATGGGCGTGCCCAGATATAGCCCATATGGGTCCCATTTACCCTTGCTTTCTGAATGTGGGACCCATATAGGACCCATATGTGTAATCCCACATGGGCTTGCTGAATGTGGGACCCATATAGGACCCATATGGGTAATCCCACATGGGCGTGCCCGGATATAGCCCATATGGGTCCCATTTACCCTTGCTTGCTGGGATATTTCAATCATAGACTGAACGAATAATTGGTTTTACATCCTGTTAACACATTATAGGCTATAATGGTACAGCGACCTCGGAGTGATTGAATGACAACCAACCTCAAGAGAGATTTATACAGCACAATAAACAATAACCGTTCATGCAATAATGCAATGACAGTTAGAAACCTCCGTAGAAAAGTACCTACTATCTGAATCGCGTATTCCATTTACTATCTACAGAACAACTGGCATTATGAGTAATGTAAATATATGCCCCAATAATCTTATCAGACAATATTTTGCTAAATATTCTGACGTTTGAAAACTTACAAGAATTAAAGACAATATCCTGCTAACTAGCTATGGCTTTTACCGGCAGATATTTCCTTCAGAACAACAATTTAAATATGACAATTTATAATAATATTGGCCACTGACTACTCTGGATAATGGCTTGCGATCCTGTGACAAGTTCTTACGATTTCGACACCCATATATACAGTCTCTACACGGATACCTGGTGTGAAACACGCCATCCATGCAAATGTCATGTTACTCGGACTGCACGTAGTGTCGTAATAATAATTCTATACATTTATTAGGCCCGTACTGGTAAATACTGGCAAATTTACTCGTAATACACCGCTTTTAAAATCATAACTTTCTTAATAGCTGATGGATTTTGATGAAATAAACGCCAAAACAACTTATTCTTTATCAATAGAATGAATCTAGTAAAATATCATTTATTAGATATAGGCATCGATTAAATGTGATGCGCTTGGCAAAAATCTACCAAAATTCCTATTCAAAATCAGGGAGAATGAGGCCCCGACAAACACAGTTAAAAGTTCCAAGTAAATATGCACTCATTTTGTTACAGTCTCACAGATGAAAGTATAAGTCTCAAAGATTACGAACATGCTCAAAAAATATGGAAAGAGTTTAACTGTAAAACTCTTGGAGACTATCATGATCTCTATCTAAAAACTGATGTAACTCTGTTAGCAGATGTATTTCAAACTTTTAGAAAAACATGTATGGATGCATACAAGCTTGATGCTTTACATCACTATACAGCACCTGGATTATCTTGGGATGCTTTACTTAAACATACAGGGATAGAACTAGAACTTTTGACAGACATTGACATGCACTTATTCATAGAAAAAGGTATGCGTGGTGGAATTAGTATGGTATCGAAACGATATGCCAAAGCAAACAATCCATATGTAGCTGATTATAATCCTAACGAGGAAAACAACTACATAATGGATCTGGATGAAAATAATCTTTATGGGTGGGCAATGAGTCAGCCACTTCCATATTCTGGATTTAAGTGGTTAACAAAAGGTAAAACGGGATTGGGATTTAAACCCCACAAACCTGGCAAAGGAAATACTTGAAGTTGATTTGGAATATCCTAAAGAACTCCATGAAGCTCACATTGACTATCCACTTGCACCGGAAAGATTAGCAGTGAAAAAAGAATGGTTGTCTGAATACCGGACAGATCTGTTGGAAAATAATAGCATGATAAATATAGAACAACTAGTTCCCAATCTTATGGACAAAGAAAAATATGTGATACATCACAAAAACCTGCAATGCAACTGCATGAAACTAAAAAAAATACACAGAGTATTAGAATTCAATGAAAAACCATGGCTGGAATCATATATTCGTTTAAACACATATTTGAGAAAGCAGGCTAAATCAACCTATGAAAAAAGATTTTTACAAACTTATGAACAACTCTGTACGTGTTTGGCAAGACAATGGAAAATCTACGCAAGCGGACTGATATGAAACTAGTCAGAACTGACGGCTCTGAAAATGGAAGTATAAGAAGAAGAATAGCCAAACCCAACTTTAACAGACGTATAAAGTTAGATGATGAATTGTCAGCATTACATGTAAACAAAACAAACAACATTAAACAAACCAATCTATGTTGGGATGTCAGTATTGGACTTAACAAAGTACATGATGTATGACTGGTACTATAATACTCTAAAGAAAAGGTACGGAGATGACTGTACTTTATTATACACAGACACAATGACAGCTTGCTGGTAGACATCAAAACAAAAGATGTGTACAAAGACATGGCTGAAATGAAAGCTGAGTATGACTTGAGTGATTATCCGCAAAACCATTCACTGCACGATGATACAAATAAAAAAGTAATAGGTAAAATGAAAGATGAATGTGCTGGTGTTCCTATAGTTGAGTATATTGGATTAAGACCCAAACTATATTCTATTTTGAGAGCGGATGAGCAGATTATTAAGAAAGCAAAGGGAGTTAAAAAATACGTAATCAAGAAACATATCAACTTTGAGAACTACAAGGATGCATTGTTTGACAAGAAAAAATACACCCATGAAATGAATATGATACGCTCAATAAAGCATCAGATATATGGTATAACAGTAAACAAAGTAACACTGTCACCTATATTACTCTAAAAGATACATAGCACCAGACGGTATCACGACGTTTGCGTTTGCGTATCAGCAGCCCAGCAAGCAAGGGTAAATGGGACCCATATGGGCTATATCCGGGCACGCCCATGTGGGATTACCCATATGGGTCCTATATGGGTCCCACATTCAGCAAGCCCATGTGGGATTACACATATGGGTCCTATATGGGTCCCACATTCAGAAAGCAAGGGTAAATGGGACCCATATGGGCTATATCTGGGCACGCCCATGTGGGATTACTTATATGGGCCCCTTTATGGGTCCCATATGCTTTGCTAGCTGCTTTGACCCACATGGGCTGCCCACATGGGACCCAGGTTAATCCCGGTTGCACTTTTGGTATGGGGCCCATGTGGGCAGCCCATATTGGGCCCGTATGGAAAACAACATTGGACCCATATGGGTCCCATATGCTTTGCTAGCTGGGATGTTGTAAGTTTTGTACAAGGACTTTTGTTGATACCATCGCAGTCTTCTTTGTGTTTGGTGAGTAGTCCTTTCCCAGAAGAGTAAAGGCAACGATCGCAGAAGTTCGACCATGGTGTTTGTTTTGGTCATAGAGTAGTCTATTCAGATTTTTAATCCAGCAATAGTGATATTTTGTTGTTAATTTCTTTGGTTCATCAGGATAATCATCAGGGTTATAGTTGTCATCTATAATTCCTTCTTCATTCTCTGAATCATCAGGGTTGTAGTTGTCATCTATAATTCCTTCTTCATTCTCTGAATCATCAGGGTTATAGTAACATCTATAATTCCTTCTTCATTCTCTGTATCATCTTCTTCAATCTCAGTGTCTTCAGATGTTAAAAGAAGAATAATTCGCTCGCTATCTTTTGGTTTTTCTGATATGTGATATGGGAAAACAGTTACCTTTTTATTTTTTCCTGTTATGACATGTCCAAAAACATTAATAGCAAGGTTGTTTTGTTTCTCTACTTTGGAAATTTGAGAAATTGGAGTGGGAAAGTCAATGCCATCTTTTTTCAAGAACGATATATCAGGATACTTTGATAATCTGTCGGTGTGATCTGTAGCTGGATTTAGAGCGGAATTTATTGCATGAAACAAACATTTATCATCATTGTTTTTTTACGTTTATTATTCCTTTCTTGTCAACTAGTGCTTTGCGCAGAGGAATATATGAAGCTTTTAATGGTTCATATTTTGCGATATTCAAGTAAAACTTAACACAGTGATCAATCTCCAATCCTGATGCTGTGTTTGTAAATCTTTCAAGGCCCTCTTGTATATATGCAGATGATTCATCATAAAACTCATTTATTTTTTCAGGGTTTAAGCTTGCATTTTGTTCACTGTGTAATACTGCTGTGGTGTATTTTTTGGTAGCACCATCGTCTTTAAATATATTTACAGTGAGACCTAATTGAAACTTTAATCCATTCGTCTCTGTCAGCTCTTTGATGATTTGTTTTGTGATAATGGAATTCTTATCACGGAATAGTTTTTGAGGGTCTTTGTATCCCTCGACAGATATTTCGTATGCTTTGAAATAACCACATATTGGATTGTCAACCAGTTTTAATTCTGGGTTACTTTCTTTAGATTTTCCATCTTTAAAAACTTGTTTCAGTTCATTTATAACATTTCTTTGTAATTCAGCATATCTCTGCTTTTCTCGTTTACGTTGTTTTTTGTTACGTCGTCTCTTGCGTAAATTTTCTAATGTTTGAGAATTAACCTCTTTTGGAGTTTCCCTTTGAACTTCTTTTGGATGCTCTTTAAGAGCGTCTACCATCTTTCTAAGCTGATCATTATTAATTATTCCATCCCGGTGTAATTGTAAAATGTATTTCACGTCTTCAGTACTCATGTTTGTTATATATATTAAAAAATATTTTTTCTTAATATATATTTTTTTATTTATTATAACAGAAGAGAAAATGGAAAACCAGAAAAATAAAATAGAAAGCACTAAAAACATTTGTCAATTTCTCAAAGTTGGATGTCACGAGCCTTGTATAAATAAAACAACAAAAGATTCAAACTATTGCAGTTTACATAAATATAGATTAAAGCAAAGTAAAGTTTTACCGTGTCTAAAATGTGGAAAAGGCACAAGTGCGAAATATCAAATATGTGTTGGTTGTGGTGCTCATATAGTTAGATTAAAACATAGATACTGGGAAGTAGTAAAGCCATATAATGTTGAATGTATTAGACTGAGACATAGAAATTTGATGCGGGAGAATCAAATTATTTTGTTGATTTCGTGTTTATTCGTTGATTTGGGTGTAATTTTGATAACTTTTATTAAAAATTCTCAGAATATAACTCTGAACCAGCTTATTTCAGTAACTTGTGGTAAGCGTTTTTCATATATATGTATTTTGGGTGTTTTGGATCAAATCTCGAGTGAAACGAGAGGTTTGGTCCAGAACACCCAAAATATAGATATATCCACGATAAGCGCAGTAAAAATCCATCAATGCAGCATATAATCGATAAATTTACCTGAACGACAAGTGTTTTCAGTTGAATAGTGTTTGTACTGTCGTGTCATATCCCCGTTGGAAATTAGTCTTTATTCGCTTGTATACCACACATCTGTTACATATGTAGTAACTCAGAACCTCCTCACTAGATTTTTGTCTCGACTTTTCGAAGAAAAAAGAGACATAGGTGTTGCTTTTCCGGCGGCGGCGGCGGCAACATTCAAGTTTTGCGTTTAGGTCATTTTCTCACAAACTGTATGCACTAGACCTTTCAAACTTTGCTTATAGTTGTATCATGGGTGGTTCATCACAACGTGACAAAGCAAATGTGGAAGTGACCTTGACCCTCCAAGCAAAGGGCAGATAACTTACTAATTTTTAGGTTCAACTTTTGCGTTTAGGTCATTTTTTCACAAACTGTATGCACTAGACCTTTCAAACTTTGCTTATAGTTGTATCATGGGTGGTACATCGCAACGTGACAAAGCAAATGTGGAAGTGACCTTGACCCTCCAAGCAAAGGGCAGATAACTTACTAATTTTTAGGTTCAACTTTTGCGTTTAGGTCACTTTTTCACAAACTGTATGCACTAGACCTTTCAAACTTTGCTTATAGTTGTATCTTAGGTGGTACCTGGCAACGTGACAAAGCAAATGTGGAAGTGACCTTGACCTCCAAGCAAGGGCAGATAACCTTATAATTTTTACCTTCAACTTTGGCGTTTAGGTCACTTTTTCACAAACTGTATGCACTAGACCTTTCAAACTTTTCTTATAGTTGTATCTTGGGTGGTACATCGCAACGTGACAAAGCAAATGTGGAAGTGACCTTGACCCTCCAAGCAAAGGGCAGATAACTTTTGCGTTTAGGTCACTTTTCACAAACTGTATGCACTAGACCTTTAAAACTTTGCTTATAGCTGTATCTTGAGTGGTACATAGCAATGTGACAAGGCAAATGTGGAAGTGACCTTGACCCTCCAAGCAAAGGGCAGATAACCTTATAATGTTTACCTTCACATTTGGCGTTTATGTCACTTTTCACAAACTGTATGCACTAAGACCTTTCAAACTTTGCTAATAGTTGTATCTTGAGTGGTACATTGCAACGTCACAAAGCAAATGTGGATGTGACCTTCACCATCCAAGCAAAGGGCAGATAACTTAAATTGTTATAGTTACATCACTTTCTCATGAACTATAATTCATAATAATGCACTAGATGTTTTAAACCTACCTTATAGCTTAATCTTCGGAAGAAAACATATTCTATTTTGACATAGTTGTGTCTTGGGTAGTGCATCTTTTTGGATGCATGGATTTCATCTATGACCTTGACCTACTTTTTGGAGCTGATGATTTTTAGCTCTACTGTCCAAGGGCCTCATTTTTCATCCAATCTTTACCAATCTTTAACAGATTGTTAATATCAATGAAAGCTTGGACAAGTTCGAAAACCAGCCAGACCAGTAACAGCGGAGTTATGGCCCTTGATTTAGTTAAAAATGCTATATTTTGCCTTGTTAATACGATATAGGGCTATTTTTCATTTGATCTTTACCAAACTTTACCAGATGGTTTGCCTTTTTTTTTTATATTGGTGTATTTTTTTTGTTTATTTCTTTTTGATATATATATATATATATTTTTGTTTTACCTTTTTAAATTATTTTTTTGATTATTTTGATTATTTTTTTATTATTATTATTTTTTTTGTTTGTTATTTTTGTTTATGTTTTTGTTTATTTGATTGATAGATTTATTTTTTTTTTTTTTTTTTTTTTGATTTCATTATTTTTTGGTGTTAACGCCACGATTTCTAGTTGTGCCTATTGTGTTTTTTTCCGATTCGTTGATTTTTGATGAAGTTACGGCCCCTTGACATTTTTACTTTTAAAATTCTTGTCGGCGCTACTCCTCCTAAACGCCTAGTTGGATTTCGACGACACTTGGCAGGAAGCATCGGTTAGATGTCTAGTTGTGAATATTGTGCTTTTGTTCCAGTTTGCTGTTTGACATTTTTACTTTAAATTTCTTTGTCGGCGCTACTCAGTATGATGTCTAGTTGTGCAAAGCGCGGTATATCAATAAAATCGTGGACAAGTTCGAAAACCAGCTAGATGTTGTAAGTGACGACAGGTTATGGCCTTTGATTTGTTGAAAAATGCTATATTGTATTTTCCTTTGTTAAATCTGTAGTTACTTAATGTTTTATCTGATTTTTACCATATTTGTTTAGAATGTTAATATAACCCCCCACCCATTTTTATGAAATTTCATTCATAGAAGAAGTGGGACAAATTAAAAAATACCCATGCCAGACTAGACACAGCAGACTTAATGCCCATGATTACCAGGTGAGTGATCTAAGGCCATTCTATCCTAGTTGTTTTTGCAATGTTTTAAAAAAATAATGATAGGAATTTTATGTCGACAACCCTTGATATGAGCCGTTTTAGCCAGTAGAGCATCCACAGGCACTATTGGGCCTCTTGTTTTTAATAGAATGACATTTTGTTTTTAAACAAATGCACTTAGATGTCATCTCAGCAAAAGCAAACGGCAAACTCCGTTGTTTAGTTACTAAAATGTTTACAAACTTTCATTTAAGCGACATTGACGTTTTTACTTTTACGTCCAGCCCCCATTAGGCGAGACATGTGAATCCACGGATTTCTTGTTCTTTTTGCTACCACTTTATGCTCCTAGTCAGTGGACGTATTTACTACTTGTTTCAAATAAGTTAGAACAGAATATTACATAGTAATTTATAACCGATGCAAAGGAGAGTACTAGCACTTTTTGCCAAACGA
The DNA here is from genome assembly GCA_037043455.1 of Cyrtodaria siliqua. Classification (NCBI taxonomy): domain Eukaryota; kingdom Metazoa; phylum Mollusca; class Bivalvia; order Adapedonta; family Hiatellidae; genus Cyrtodaria; species Cyrtodaria siliqua. Next base: position 48,280 of record JAWPHD010011720.1, read on the forward strand.
TAATAATCAGAGCCGACTTGGTGAAACTGGAGCCAAGTTTTTAATCAGGTTTTATTAGACTATCAGGGCCTCCTGTGGCTATATTTTCCTTTTTTTCACCATTTTCTACAAGTTAAAGAATTAGGAGCCTAGACTAGAAAGCATTTAAAAGTAGGATTCCAGGAACTCCTTACACCTTAAATAATATATCTGTATCTATACATATTTATATATTTTTTCCACCAACATGTATTTGTAAAGGACAGTTTTTCTTATTTGGACCATCCGAACGACTATGACACCGCTGTTTTCACAAACATTCAATCGAAATACCATCAATTACGAACTTTTTTCATGCATTAATGTGTTTTGAATGCCAAAAATAGTATTTTTTATCAAAGAGGAAAGAAAACACAACCCTAATAGCAGGATAATGTAGTTTTATGTCAATAAATGTCGATCTCAAACTTGTGACAAACTGTCTGCAAAGATTGCCGTGTGTCCCTTTTAAACTGTTTGATTTGTTTACCTTTTGGGGGAAGGGGTGAAGGAGGGAGCCCATGCCCCAATATCAGTGAAGTATGGGGGAGGGTGAAGGAGGGAGCCCATGCCCCAATATCAGTGAAGTATGAATAAGATGCATAATTACATGCAAACCTAGATCTGCCATTATTGCACATTTTATGGGCCATCACAATTTGGGTTCCATGGAGCCCAGAATTTGCAGAAGACAAAATTACTTACCCAATCCTTTACAACATACTATAAGGAAACCAATTCCCAAATTTAGTTCAGCTAGGACAAGAAATGTAAGAGATATAGAGATATTACCTGCAAACACAGCTTACACGCAAAATTTGATGTGAAACAGACACATTTTAAGGGCTATCATAATTTGGGTTCCATGGGAGCCCAGGGGTTACAGGAACCAAACCCTTAAGATAATGCTATAAGGAAGCTAATGGCCAAATTTTGTTGTGCTAGGGTAAGAAATGTAAGAGATATAGACTTGTAAACACAGCTTACACGCAAACCTTGATGTGGGACGCCGATGCCGGGTTGATCACATAAGCTCTCTTTATTCTTCGAATCGTCGAGCTAAACAATACCGTATAAATGAACAACATTAATACAGAATAGGTCAGCCATCTATACTGAAAGGAAAAAGAAACGCAGGCTGAGTATTTTCGCTATATATTGTATGTTTAATATGCTACTGCTAATCGAATGGTACAGGGCGACATTAGGCATGTCCTTTTAGAAAGAAGGTTTAAACAGCACTGAACACACCAATGGTTACCCCTTTAAAGTTTCATTATCGTCAGAATGCGCATTTGGCTCAAGCAGGTGAGCAAACTTAGGCTTTAAATGTTGCAATCACTTAACATTCAATACAGTACTGAACTGGCTCAATTTTTCAAAGAGGAACTTCAGCATTTATGAATTTCTTGTTACAACGTGTACTGTGATTGATGATCTTCGCTGAGAGGTTAATAAGGCCAAGAAAAAAAATAGTCCTGTTTCAGGTTTCCTGCTCAAAAAAAATTGGGTAGGTAAGTAGATTTTCTTCTTTTTTATTTTACAACCAGAAAACAATTCTAAACTCAAGGATGTACATAATACATATAATTTTAAAATTGCTCCATGGACTTTGAACTCATCACACGAATATGGGAAAGAATTTTAAAATTGCTCCATGGACTTTGAACTCATCACAACAATATGGGAAAGAAACGTCACAGAGCAGAACAAACATGCATTTGTTTGGAATATTGTTTCAATAAAACATGTGTTGGTGCGTCTTAAAACCCCAATTCTATTTAATTCAATAAAACATGCAACGTACATACAGCTCTCTATATTTTAAAACTGGAAGAATTAAATATGTTAAACAAGTGGATTGAAGCACTAATTTTATTAGTCATAAAAATCATTTCTGTTAAAAACAAATAGAACAATGATACATGATATAACTTTCTGATCTATTGATGATTTCTCGTAATAACATGATATTAAATATAATAACATGACAACACCAAATATAAATTTCCATAAATCAGGATTTCACTCAGGGCCACCACGGAGTTGCATAGAATGCTATTTTTAATAGAGGAACGTACGAGACAAGAAAGCAGAAAGCAGAAAATCATCAACATTGTAAAACATACAATGAAATGAAATCACTTGTTTTTTTTTACTGTTAATATTTCAGTTTTATAAACTTTTGTCGTGTGAGCCATTTAAGAATACATTTCATCATTTGACTCTTTTTTTTTTATTGTATTGCTAGGAAAAACACACAGAACCGGTGACAGTAATAGTGTAACCTTTATACGAAGGATGAACATCCCCGATAATATCGGCCACCAATTTGTCGGTAGAAATACAGCTAATACCTTGAAGCTCTACTGATTGATTTTGATTTCAGGAAGTAGTCGCTACAGACTTGTTGAATTTGATTTGAAAAATTATGTTTAGCCATGGCGGCCATCTTGAATTTCCGGCCGACCTAAAATTTTGCTAGGATCAATTAGACATCAAGAGCAACGTTCCTGTGAAGTTTCATGAAAATCCGTCAAGTAGTTTCAGAGGAATAGTCGCTACAAGTTATCATTATATAACTCTATGTAAACAAAGTTGGCCGCTGACAGCTATGTTTAACGTTGAATCAAAACGATTTTTGACAAGGACTAACATCATGTCATGCTGATCATTTTAGAAAAAGTCCCATATCAATATCACTTATAGTTTTCAAGAAGTAGTCGCTACAAATTTGTATTTTGAAAATCTTTTTTTAGCCATGGCAGCCATCTTGAATTTCTGGCCGAACTGAAATTTTGCTAGGATCAATTAGACATCAAGAGCAACTTTCCTGTGAAGTTTCATGATAATCCGTGAAGTAGTTTCAGAGGAGTAGTCGCTACAAGTTTTCATCATATAACTCTATGTAAACAAAGATGGCCACTGGCAGCCATGTTTAACGTCAATCAAAATAATGTTTGACCCTGATAACCATCATGTCATGCTGATCATTTTACAAACAGTCCCATATCAATATCACTTATAGTTTTCAAGACGTAGTCGCTACAAACTTCTTTTTTAAAAATCTATTTTTAGCTGTGGGGGCCATCTTGAATTTCTGGCAGATCTGAAATTTTGCTAGGATCAATAAGACATTAAGAGCAAGATTCCTGTAAAGTTTCATGAAAATCCGCCAAGTAGTTTCAAAGGAGTAGTCGCTACAAGTTTTTACTATATAACTCTATGTAAACAAAGATGGCCGCTGGCAGCCATGTTTAACGTTGAATCAAAACAATTTTTGACAAGGACCAACACCATGTCATGCTGATCATTTCAGAAAAAGTCCCATATCAATATCACTTATAGTTTTCAAGAAGTAGTCGCTACAAACTTGTATTTTGAAAATTTATTTTTAGCCGTGACGGCCATCTTGAATTTCCGGCCGACCTGAAATTTTCTAGGATCAATGACATCAAGAGCAACATTCATGTGAAGTTTCATGAAAATCCGTCAAGTAGTTTCAGAGGAGTAGTCGCTACAAGTTTTCATTATATAACTCTATGTAAACAAAGATGGCCGCTGGCAGCCATGTTTAACGTCGAATCAAAACGATTTTCGACAAGGACCAACATCATGTCATGCTGATCATTTTAGAAAAAGTCCCATATCAATATCACTTATAGTTTTCAAGAAGTAGTCGCTACAAACTTGTTTTTTAACAAGAGGCCCAAGAGGGCCTGTGAACGCTCTACCATTGATGAATCGAGTCGTACTACATGGTGTCTAGAGTGTACACAAGGTTTTTCAAGTATTTGACCTAGTGACCTAGTTTTTGACCCTGTGTGACCCATTTTCGAACTTTAGCAAGCTATAATTGAGACAAATATTCTGACAAAATTGCATCAAGATCGGGTCAAAAATATGGCCTCTAGAGTGTACACACGGTTTTTCCAAAGTTTGACCTAGTGACCTAGTTTTTAAAACCATGTGACCCATTTTTGAAATTGACCAAGATATAATTAAGACAAACATTTTGACAAAGTTTCATCAATATTGGGTCAGAAATACGGCTTCTAGAGTGTACACAAGGTTTTTCAAGTATTTGACCTAGTGACCTAGTTTTTAACCCCATGTGACCCATTTTCAAACTTGACCAAGATATAATTAAGACAAACATTCTGACAAAGTTGCATCAAGCTCGGGTTAAAAATATGGCCTCTAGAGTGTACACAAGGTTTTTCCAATATTTGACCTAGTGACCTCGTTTTTAACTTCATGTGACCCATTTCCGAACTTGATCAAGATATAATTAAGATAAACAATTCGACAAGTTTCATCAAGATTGGGTAACAAATATGACCTCTAGAGTGTACACAAGTTTTTTCAAGTATTTGACCTAGTGACCTAGTTTTTGATCCCACATGACCCATTTTTGAACTTGACCAAGATTTCATTGAGACAAACATTCTGACAAAGTTTCATGATGATTGCGTCAGAAATGTGGCCTCTAGAGTGTACACAAGAAAAGTTAACGGACGACGGACGACGGAAAACGGACAACACACCATCCCATAAGCTAAAAACAAACTTTACCGAGCTGTTATTGACATTAACAATCTGGTAAAGTTTGGTAAAGATCGAATGAAAAAAAATATGGCGTCTAGAGTGTACACAAGGTTTTTCAAGTATTTGACCTAGTGACCTAGTTTTTGACCCCATGGGACCCATTTTCGAACTTGACCAAAATATAAATAAGACAACATTTCGACCAAGTTTCATCAAGATCAGGTCAGAAATATGGCCTCTAGAGTGTACACAAGGTTTTTCAAGTATTTGACCTAGTGACCTAGTGTTCGACCCTGTGTGACCCATTTTCGAATTTTAGCAAGCTATAATTGAGACAAATATTCTGACAAAATTGCATCAAGATCGGGTCAAAAATATGGCCTCTAGAGTGTACACAGTTTTTCCAAAGTTTGACCTAGTGACCTAGTTTTTAACACCATGTGACCCATTTTTGAACTTGACCAAGATATAATTAAGACAAACATTTTGACAAAGTTTCATCAAGATTGGGTCAGAAATACGGCTTCTAAAGTGTACACAAGGTTTTTCAAGTATTTGACCTAGTGACCTAGTTTTTAACCCCATGTGACCCATTTTCAAACTTGACCAAGATATAATTAAGACAAACATTCTGACAAAGTTGCATCAAGCTCGGGTCAAAAATATGGCCTCTAGAGTGTACACAAGGTTTTTCCAATATTTGACCTAGTGACCTAGTTTTTAACTTCATGTGACCCATTTCCGAACTTGATGAAGATATAATTAAGATAAACAATTTGACAAAGTTTCATCAAGATTGGGTAACAATTGAATTGAATTTTATAGTCGCACCAACAGCTAAGGTCATATGGCGACTTTCCAGCTTCCACTGGTGGAGGAAGACCCCAGGTGCCCCTCCGGGCAATTTTCGTGCACGGGCGGGCACCTGGGTAGAACCACCGACGTTCCGCAAGCCAGCTGGATAGCTTCCTCACATAAAGATTCCTAGAGATTGGATAACAAATATGACCTCTAGAGTGTACACAAGTTTTTTCAAGTATTTGACCTAGTGACCTAGTTTTTGACCCCACATGACCCATTTTTGAACTTGACCGAGATTTTATTGAGACAAACATTCTGACATAGTTTCATCAAGATCGGGTCAAAAATATGGCCTCTAGAGTGTACACACGGTTTTTCCAAAGTTTGACCTAGTGACCTAGTTTTTAACACCATGTGACCCATTTTCGAACTTGACCAAAATATAAATAAGACAACATTTCGACCAAGTTTCATCAAGATCGGGTCAGAAATATGGCCTCTAGAGTGTACACAAGGTTTTTCAAGTATTTGACCTAGTGACCTAGTGTTCGACCCTGTGTGACCCATTTTCGAATTTTAGCAAGCTATAATTGAGACAAATATTCTGACAAAATTGCATCAAAATCGGGTCAAAAATATGGCCTCTAGAGTGTACACACAGTTTTTCCAAAGTTTGACCTAGTGACCTAGTTTTTAACACCATGTGACCCATTTTTGAACTTGACCAAGATATAATTAAGACAAACATTTTGACAAAGTTTCATCCAGATTGGGTCAGAAATACGGCTTCTAGAGTGTACACAAGGTTTTTAAAGTATTTGACCTAGTGACCTAGTTTTTAACCCCATGTGACCCATTTTCAAACTTGACCAAGATATAATTAAGACAAACATTCTGACAAAGTTGCATCAAGCTCGGGTCTAAAATATGGCCTCTAGAGTGTACACAAGGTTTTTCCAATATTTGACCTAGTGACCTAGTTTTTGACCCCACATGACCCATTTTCGAACTTGACCGAGATTTCATTGAGACAAACAATTAAGATAAACATTCTGACAAAGTTGCATCAAGCTCGGGTCAAAAATATGGCCTCTAGAGTGTACACAAGGTTTTTCCAATATTTGACCTAGTGACCTAGTTTTTAACTTCATGTGACCCATTTCCGAACTTGATCAAGATTAAGATAAACAATTTGACAAAGTTTATCAAGATTGGGTTACAAATATGACCTCTAGAGTGTACACAAGTTTTTTCAAGTATTTGACCTAGTGACCTAGTTTTTGACCCCACATGACCCATTTTTGAACTTGACCGAGATTTCATTGAGACAAACATTCTGACAAAGTTTCATCAAGATCGGGTCAAAAATATGGCCTCTAGAGTGTACACACGGTTTTTCCAAAGTTTGACCTAGTGACCTAGTTTTTAACACCATGTGACCCATTTTTGAACTTGACCAAGATATAATTAAGACAAACATTTTGACAAAGTTTCATCAAGATTAGGTTAGAAAAGCGGCTTCTAGAGTGTACACAAGGTTTTTCAAGTATTTGACCTAGTGACCTAGTTTTTAATCCCATGTGACCCATTTTCAAACTTGACCAAGATATAATTAAGACAAACATTCTGACAAAGTTGCATCAAGCTAGGGTCAAAAATATGGCCTCTAGAGTGTACACAAGGTTTTTCCAATATTTGACCTAGTGAACTAGTTTTTGACCCCACATGACCCATTTTCGAACTTGACCGAGATTTCATTGAGACAAACATTCTGACAAAGTTTCATGATGAATGCATCAGAAATGGAGCCTCTAGAGTGTACACAAGCAAAAGTTAACGGACGGACGGACAACACACCATCCCATAAGCTCTACTGGCCCTTGGCCCAGTAGAGCTAATAAAAAATGTCAGGGTCAGGACAAAATATAGGGTCGGTCGGGAACCTGAAACAAGACTCTTTTTTTTTCTTGGCCTAAGGATATTTGAAAATATGTAAAAATCTAATTTTGACTGAAGTAATATTTTCCACTACAGGCCAAGGGTTTTCCTTTAAGTCTATGCTATTAAAACATCCATGACCCCAGGAAGGCAATTTACTAAGCATTTATAGGCAAACCCTATTTTCTTTGCCTATTTTCAAAAATTGGTTCTTTTATGAAAAATTAAATTTTGCATCTATGGGCTGATGTTCAATTTCAAAAGTGACTTCCTGGGGTCCCATGTAGGTTTTAATGGAACAGCCCCAAAACATGATGGCTGAAAATCACAGTGATCAATTAAAAGTACAAATTATACAATTTTGTTGTGTTTTAACACTTAAAATAATGCTTTTACTTGAAGGGGGGTACATCAGGGTTTTTCTAGAAGAATCTAATATGAAAATATTGTCATCTATCAAAATCTGGTTTGTATGACGTTTTATGTCATTTTAAACACGTAAGGTTACATACGACGGTCAATTATTTTTGTGGTGGAGGCAGACCACCCACTTTTCCTGGGTACTGCATACCTCCCACCATCCGTAACAATAGACACTTCCTCACAAGTCGAGCTCCCAGTGGGATTCGAACCCACTGCGGTGAGAGGAATCAAATTATGGTATTGTGTTAGCTCCGTACTGTTCAGGTCTACACTTTGAAATCGTTAAACCAATGTCGACTGTTTTTACAAAACAATTGTATTGTTATTTAAATGTGCCATCCAACCCTGTAATGGTCGGTGTAAGATTCTATTGTCAACATGTGATTGGCAATTTGCATATGAATGGTGATGTCACCAGTATCTTTCATATAGATTTAAAATGGAATTGGGGTTAAAACGCTTAAATTAACCCTGGTGCACAACAACAGATTACTGTGCAAAATGAATTTCCTTGTAAATACAAGATGCTTAAGTACTGCAGAGCAACACCCGTCCCCTACCAGGCATTTTTTTAGTAACTGACCTTGACCATATATGCAATCCCATATAAGCCACCTACACACCAAGTTTCAGGCCAATATCTCATTCCTAAGTAAAGTTAATGAGCAGAAACAGTTGTTCTGTTTGTAGTAACAGTGAACTTGACCTTGAACCCAGTGACCCCAAATGCAATCCCAAGCTTTCTTTTCAAATAAGCTACCTACCCATAAAGTTAAGATCTCATTTCCAAGTAACATTATTGAGCGGAAACCATTTTTTTATTTTTAGTAACTGACCTCGATTGCAAATGCAATCCCAAGCTTCCTTTTCATATAAGCTACCTACCCATAAAGTTTAATTACAATATCTCCTTTAATGAGGCAGAGCAGAAACTGTTTTTATATTTTTAATAACAGTGACCTTGACCCCAGTGGCTTCAAACTCAATCATAAACTCGCTTTTCATATAAGCTACCTACACAAAGTTTCAGGTCAGTCATTCCCAACTGAAGTTATTGATCGAAAACCAAATGATGTGCACGATCTCCTCACCCCCTTTTATCTACACACAAATTTCATTAAATTATCTTTGGTTATCAAAGGAGCCATATATTTCATATTATTACTATTTTCATTGCCATAACAACCATACAATCCCAGTGTTTTTTTTCTATATTTTGGGAACATGGCCCATACCGTCAGATTTGGGAATTACAGCGTGATTTTTCATAAAATTAGGATTGATTGATTGAATTGGATTTTATAGTCGCACCAACAGCTAATGTCATTTGGCGACTTTCCAGCTTCCATTGGTGGAGGAAGACCCCAGGTGCCCCTCCGGGCAATTTTCGTGCACGGGCGGGCACCTGGATAGAACCACCGACGTTCCGCAAGCCAGCTGGATAGCTTCCTCACATAAAGATTCCTAGGCCCCTGAGGGATCGACCTACAGCGGTGAGGGGCAAGTGATTTCAAGTCAGAGACGTTAACCACTCGGCCACGAAAATTGGGAAACAAAACAATAAAACATGCATTTCATAATTGTATCTTTCATACTGTTTACAGTAAAACATGATCAACAGCGGCATTTAAAAGCATTTCATATCTCGATACTTGTCAAACTTTTGATACTTTTCTAAGAGCTCTGGAAATATGGTTGCCCGACGCCCCGGGCAAGTGGATTTTGAGTGCGGGCAGGTGACTTTCGAAAATATGGTTGTCCGTCACTTGCCCGATGGACGTTTCATTATTAGATAAAATTTGCCTTGACTGAAGTTTGCCGATAATTGCATAGTAATTAACCACCTGTCGCTTTCGCCGCGAGCAATTACTGACAAGTGTCATAAAACTGACCTGTTAAAACTGACCTGTGTTGTTCGTTATTGTTTATCCCTCCCACTTGACAGTTAATCAGAATTTGATTGGCCGAGGAACGTTTGGGGTGCCAATCTTTAATTGAAGACGTGCGGTGTTTAGAATTCCTATACCGTGTGAAATATACCCCCGTAACGAGCCCCTCTATGCAGGAAGAGTCACGCGTCAGAGTAGGGTGAAATATACATCAGTTGTGTATCTCAGTTATTGAGATCGTGTTGTCGCTTTGTATATCGGTCGGTGTGTTGTAGGTATTATTCTGTTCAATAATTAAAAATCATGGCACAACACTCGACCTAGTACTGTATCCATATTATCCAATCAAATAACCGATGTATTTTTATCAGCCAATGAAACAACTCCCGTTCACTACCACGTGGTAAAGTGAAACAATGGCGATTCAATCAAACCAATTTGTAAAGAAGTAGTGCAATTAAACGATTATGTCAATTTGACGGCGTTGTTTGATGAGCAGAGACTATCGACGCATGTCTTAATGAATAGGTGTGCATCTCTGTTATTATTTCAAAATGCCATGTTTGTTTTGAATGAATCCGACATCAATGACGGAATGGCGTGTTTTTGTTTTGAACTTGAAGCATGTTTGCCATTGTATCCAAGATGTGCTTCGACCTTGGCTAATAATTTCCAACACATAAAATTTTCTTTCAAAAACTACTTTTTTTAAAATATGTCTATGGAAGTTATATCGTTGGCTTGTAAATGACGTAACTAAGAAAATGAGTGCTGGTTGATTAAAATCGGTAAAGTACTTTTGAAGTTATGATGAATTAAAAATAGCATTTCACCATACTGAGCCGACGTCGTCACCGAAACAGTACGCACTCCCAAGCGCATCAAAACTGCGCATGCGATAATATTTTACTATCACCCTCGCTAGAGATAGTAAGAAATTACACATTGTTGTCTATGGGGATTTAGCATGGGCATTTTATGTGAGGTATAATAATAACAATTGTTCCATTTGCTCTTATATTCCTTCTTGTATCTTAACAGTAAATAAATGGAAGTCTAAGTTTTTGTAAAACACACATCTTACAAATTCCCAACAAATTTTAAAATTAATGCAAGTCCTATAGATCAGCAGTTCAATTTAACTCTGTTGAAAGAAATCAGAAGATTTTAAACACTTTTCAGATGGTATAGTTTACTCCAGTCTCATTATCAATGTTTGAACTTGTTCTGTATTCAAGTTACTTCATGGTAAAAAAGTTCAATAAACTTAAAATGGTTAACACCGCAACAATGCTTACAACAGCATCCTGCAATGTAAATGCTTTCCTTGTATGCCACAAGATGGTTATACATCGAGAAAACCTTTGCACAAATTTCTTTTTCACAATTTATACATAAACGCACATATATATCATGGTCAAAATGATGTGCTTTTAAGTATTTAAAGGGACACACGGCAATCTTGAAGTGTTTGAAATGGGTGCTTTTCCAGGATCATGTTTACTTTTAACCTGGTAACATTTAAATAAATACAAATTTAATTATTCATTTTGTTCGTCTTATTTTACTTGAAGTTTTAATATATTATTGGTGCAATATGATCAAAATTGAATAATATGCAAATACAATTTGCTTATTACTATTCTTATAATTAATATTAATGATGGAACAAATTAAGTCACCCTGAAAACTAGTGGGACGCCACGAGTTAAAAAAAACACCAAGATTGCCGTGTGTCCCTTTAACAAGCTAGTATTGCAAAATTCACATTAAAGGGAATGTAGTCTTGTGCTGGAAAGTCTTTATTATTGAGTTCTTAAAAACTTGGAAAATGTCGAGAAAGAATTATCAAAATCAGATAATTACCAAAGAAGATATGTGTTCAAGGTAACCGCCATGTTGAAAACTATGGCATCTCATTCTAAATTACCATATATGGAATATTTATAAGTATCGTAATTTACGCATTTATTGAAAAGAAAATTGCAACAGATGTATGAAAAAAATCAATACTATACTTAATGATTATGGTTTCTGCAGTCATTCGCGAACTTGAAATTGTTTGCTTATTTATCAATATGCCAAATCTGGCAATTTCGCGGCTTCCATTAACAAAGTTAAAATGGTCAGATCCTCTTTGTTTATGTTCGATTTTGATCATTATTTCTCCATTTTCAGTTTTTCAAAACTCTCATTAATAAAGCTCTTTCCAGCACATTGCTACATATTCTTTTAATGCTTCTCACTTTTTATAACAGTCCCACCCACCAGTTTAACAAGATTTCCTCTCTGATCTAAATCTAGATCGATCGCCTGGGAAGTAACTTTCTCATTCTTGTGAACACTTGACATGTGACCAGCGACCTCATCGGGATTGGAAGTGAACCACAGACACTTAGAACATTCAAATATCTTTGCCTTCTGGTGACCTAGCATATGTAATGAATAATCTTTCTGTTTGTCCGTGGTATAGTCGCAGGCCTGACTGTTGCACATGTAAAACCTTGAGGGCTGACGGAGTTTTCTTGCGATACAGTCGCGGTAAATATACTCTTCGATTCCATGTTGGTCCTTAAGATGTTTCTTCATGCCGCGTCGCGAGTGGTAGATTTGAGACACGGGACAGTAAAGACATTCGTAACTCTCTCCCGTGGCAGCTGTAGCTGGCCTGCCGGCTTGCACAGGCGACGATACACGTGGCGTGACAAAAGAATTAGAGATGCGGACAAGGTCGTTATCTGTGAACTTGATTCCGTGGGCATTCTTGGCATGATTAACAATATCTGTAGCCATGTTTGCTGTGAAGGTACACTTCTCTAAGGGGCAGAAGCAAAAATATGGTTTTGCATGTTTCTTGTCCTGCTTCAAGACATCAAGAGCTTGGAGGGGTTGGTTGTCATGGTTTTCTCGGAGATGCTTTCTTATCAATTTTACACCGAAATGAATTTCCGTACAATGCATGCATTTGTAGAGAGGGGGAGGTTTGACCGATTTTACCCGTATTTGACACTTAATTGCTGCATTCCGTGCAGGTAGACCCCTTCCGCGTTTAGTTTCAGGTTCCTCGCTTGCTATGTATGCTGCCATTGCCTTGTCGAAGTCGCTGTACTCTACTATCCCAGAGTAATCTTCCTCTACAAGTTCGTCACCTTCGTCGTCCGATGTGTTGGCTGGTGACGATTCGTCAGATGTTGAAGAATCATCCCGTGTCTTTTGATCATCAAAGGTTGTTCTGGAAGTTGGTGTTGATACATATGGTTTTGCTGCTGGTGTTGATGCAGTGGCTTTAGTTGTTGATAGCAATGTTGGTTTAGGAACTTCTGCAGCATTCTTGGAAGAATCCGATTCTGCATCAGTTTTATCACCAGTATGAGGTTTAGCCGTTTCATTGTGCCTTTCAGACAAGTGCATTTCTAGCTCGCTACCATCCCGTGTCTCCCACAGGCAATGGTGACAGAAGTAAACGGAAGGTTTGCTATTAGTTTTGTCGGCCTGAAGATCTCTTATCATGCTGCTTTTCTCTGCATGGTTAGATAGTACGTGTTTTTTCAGCCTAGTGTTGTTGGAGATGTAGGAACAGTAGACACAGCCATATTCAGCTGCCTTCTCTGGTCGAATGTCTTTGCTGGATCCTGTACTTCCGACTGTCTTAACAATAAACTGTCTCGTCAGATCAAGAGACTTGATCATCAAACTGTCAACATCCTTTCTGTCCTTGCCATCCAGCCACGGTGTGCAACTGTCACAATGTTCCAAGAAATCCTCAACCTCTTTCGTCTGGAATGAACACTTCGTCTTCATGCAAAACAATACGTAGCGGGTCAGTCTCGACTTCACCGCTTTCATGTCCATGGCATACATGACAGAGCCATTATGATGTTGAAACAAGTGAGTTTTGACATTGTCAGCCTGCGGAGAACTGAAGTTACAGTGGGCACATTTGTAAGAGACGGGAATCTTCTCATCTTCCTCGCTTTCTTCCTTGCCATTCTTTGTTTCCTGCTCTGCATTGTCGATCTCAATCTGAGAGCTGGTCATACTGCCCGGATGTTTAGGTGAAGGCGCTGGCAACTTTGTACGCACCAGTGCTGCGGATGCAGCAGTGACTGGGGTAGGTTGTGTTGGGATGATGGGGATAAATGGCGTAGCCGCTGCACCTGGACCAGCCGGAATGGCAATCAGCTGTGAATCGGATGCTTTGATCTTCTCCATTTCTTCTTCCGACGAGACAAGCTTGGCCACATACTTGTGTGCTTTCCCCGGGTGCTGAGCGTTCAGGTGGATTTTCAGGAATGCTTGGCTAAGGGTTACAAATCCACAGTATCCACAATTCCAACACAGTCCGGATGAAACCGTCACAGAAGGCGTTACAGCTGCTTTCACTGGCTCAGGACTGGAAACTGAAATGTGTGAACGCGTGGCAGCAGCCACAGCTATCTGTCCACTTACAACATTAGTGATAATTGGTAAGTTATTATTTTGCTCTGATACAACGGAAGTAGAAAAGAATCCTGAGAAGCTTGGCAGTACCAAATGTGAGAACTGGGAAGGCACCAGTTTGGATGGTGCTGGAAGAGACTTCCTCGCTGTGCCTTTCCTAGGAGTGAGTACCCGCTGAACAGGTGTGTCACGAGTTGGTCCCTCGTCTACTTCCTCAACCTCCATATTAAGTTCTTCTTCTGGCTCACCACCTCCATTACGGGCTTTCTTTGACGAGTTTTTCTCCCGTTCCGTATTCTTACGTTTTTTGTTCTGCTCATTCCTCTGCAGGAAATCTGGAAGATAGGTACAGTATTTCAGAGTGTTTGCCGTCTCCTTGAAGCTCTCGTGCTCCTCTGTGCAGTGATGGATGACAGATGCACGTGAGAAAGACTGAAACTTGCAGTATTTACAGTGGAACCGGTGCTCCATAACATGCTGCAGGAGTGCATCTTTCTTTTCAGAACGATAGCTACAGAAGTTACACCAATAACAGGTTATATCCATTTGCAGGGGCTGACCTTGTGGGGTCATTAGAATAATCTTTGACCCTACGGCACATACAAGGTCAGGGTCACAATTTGAGCCGTTAGCCTCGTTAACAGCCAACTCCACTAGAGCGTCGTTGATATTAGATATGTCATCCTTGGTACAAGTGGCTGTGGGATCCTTTGGCTGAAGAATACTTGCATGACTTTCTACCCGCTGATCCGACGTGGGCTTTGGCTTCAGGGTTCTCTGCTGAGGCTTGAATGGCTGAGCATCATTCTGAGCAAGGATGAACTCATTCTGCTGAAGGTCTTCTACAACATTCTTCACGGTGAGTTCCTTGCCTTTGTTTGCCACTATCTGTTTAAGCAGTTCTCGTATTTTCTGGCTGCTTTGCTTGGGCTGGATAGTGGTTCCTTCTGCAGCAGTGGTGGAAGATGCCGAGGTGGCTCCATTCTGTAAGTATACAGTTACAATAGTTAAATAGTTTTCACAAGAAAAATGTTTCTTATATGCTCTATGTATGGAGAAACCTAAAGAAATCTGTTTAATATGATGTGATATATTGTTATTTTCTGCAACCAGTTTACTTCAAACACCAGTTTTTGCCATAACATCTGACAAGAGCATATGTATGTATTACTCTGCTAACAAAAGGACCTGTATCACTCTTCTTGCTAAAATGGTACGAGTCTGTAAATAAATGAAGATCCAAAAGAGAATGAAGACAGGACATGAGCAATAATGATAAACATAATTTAAAGAAAAGTGCAGGAAAAGTCCCACATAGAAATTAGTTTGTACAATGTGTACTGAACAAAAGCCTCCATTAAACAAGAGGTCAATGACCTTGAAGCTCTACTGATTGATTTTGATTTCAGGAAGTAGTCGCTACAAACTTGTTTTTTGAAAAATTATTTTTTGCCGTAGCGGCCATCTTGAATTTCCGGCCGACCTGAAATTTTCCTAGGATCAATTAGACATCAAGAGCAACATTCCTGTGAAGTTTCATGAAAATCCTTCAAGTAGTTTCAGAGGAGTAGTCGCTACAAGTTTTCATTATACAAGAGGTCAATGACCTTGAAGCTCTACTGATTGATTTTGATTTCAGGAAGTAGTCGCTACAGACTTGTTTTTTGAAAAATTATTTTTAGCTGTGGCAGCCATATTGAATTTCCGGCCGACCTGAAATTTTGCTAGGATCAATTAGACATCAAGAGCAACATTCCTGTGAAGTTTCATGAAAATCCGTCAAGTAGTTTCAGAGGAGTAGTCGCTACAAGTTTTCATTATATAACTCTATGTAAACAAAGATGGCCACTGGCAGCCATGTTTAACGTTGAATCAAAATAATGTTTGACTCTGATAACCACCATGTCATGCTGATCATTTTACGAAAAGTCCCATATCAATTTCACTTATAGTTTATAAGACGTAGTCGCTACAAACTTCTTTTTTAAAAATCTATTTTTAGCTGTGGTGGCCATCTTGAATTTCTGGCCGATCTGAACTTTTGCTAGGATCAATTAGACATTAAGAGCAACATTCCTGTAAAGTGTCATGAAAATCCACCAAGTAGTTTCAAAGGAGTAGTCGCTACAAGTTTTTACTATATAACTCTATGTAAACAAAGATGGCCGCTGGCAGCAATGTTTAATGTTGAATCAAAACAATTTTTGACAAGGACCAACATCATGTCATGCTGATCATTTTGGAAAAAGTCCCATATCAATATCACTTAAAGTTTTCAAGAAGAAGTCGCTACAAACTTGTATTTTGAAAATTTATTTTTAGTCGTGGAGGCCATCTTGAATTTCCAGCCGACCTAAAAAAAATCTAGGATCAATAAGACATCAAAAGCAACATTCCTGTGAAGTTTCATGAAAATCCGTCAAGTAGTTTCAGAGGAGTAGTCGCTACAAGTTTTCATTATATAATTCTATGTAAACAAAGATGGCCGCTGGCAGCCATGCTTAACGTTGAATCAAAACGATTTTTGACAAGGACCAACATCATGTCATGCTGATCATTTTAGAAAAAGTCCCATATCAATATCACTTATAGTTTTCAAGAAGTAGTCGCTACAAACTTGTTTTTAACAAGAGGTCAATGACCTTGAAGCTCTACTCATTGATTTTGATTTCAGGAAGTAGTCGCTACAGACTTGTTTTTTGAAAATCATTTTAAGCCATGGCGGCCATCTTGAATTTCCGGCCGACCTGAATTTTGCTAGGATCAATTAGACATCAAGAGCAACATTCCTGTGAAGTTTCATAAAAATCCGTCAAGTAGTTTCAGAGGAGTAGTCGCTACAAGTTTTCATTATATAACTCTATGTAAACAAAGATGGCCACTGGCAGCCATGTTTAACGTCGAATCAAAATTATGTTTGACTCTGATAACCATCATGTCATGCTGATCATTTTACAAAAAGTCCCAATCAATATCACTTATAGTTTTCAAGATGTAGTCGCTACAAACTTCTTTTTTAAAAATCTATTTTTAGCTGTGGCGGCCATCTTGAATTTCTGGCCGATCTGAAATTTTGCTAGGATCAATTAGACATTAAGAGCAACATTCCTGTAAAGTGTCATGAAAATCCGCCAAGTAGTTTTAAAGGAGTAGTCGCTACAAGTTTTTACTATATAACTCTATGTAAACAAAGATGGCCGCTGGCAGCAATGTTAAACGTTGAATCAAAACAATTTTTGACAAGGACCAACACCATGTCATGCTGATCATTTTAGAAAAAGTCCCATATCAATATCACTTATAGTTTTCAAGAAGAAGTCGCTACAAACTTGTATTTTGAAAATTTATTTTTAGTCGTGGCGGCCATCTTGATTTTCCGGCCGACCTAAAATTTTGCTAGGATCAATAAGACATCAAAAGCAACATTCCTGTGAAGTTCCATGAAAATCCGTTAAGTAGTTTAAGAGGAGTAGTCGCTACAAGTTTTCATTATATAATTCTATGTAAACAAAGATGGCCGCTGGCAGCCATGTTTAACGTTGAATCAAAACGATTTTTGACAAGGACCAACATCATGTCATGCTGATCATTTTAGAAAAAGTCCCATATCAATATCACTTATAGTTTTCAAGAAGTAGTCGCTACAAACTTGTTTTTTAAAAACCTATTTTTAGATTTGGCGGCCATCTTGGATTTCACATCAACATGAATTTTTGCATGGATCAACTAGACTTCATGGGCAACATTTCTGTAAAATTTCATGAAAATCTATTAGGTAGTTTCAGAAGAGTTGTCGCTGCAAAAAAAAGTTTACAGACAGACGACGGAAGCCGCACCACGGCATAAGCTCTGCTGATCTCTGATCAGTAGAGCTAAAAACCTATTTTTAGATTTGGCGGCCATCTTGGATTTCACATCAACATGAATTTTTGCTAGGATCAACTTCATGGGCAACATTTCTGTAAAGTTTCATGAAAATCCATTTAGTAGTTTCAGAGGAGTTGTCGCTACAAAAAAAAGTAGACGGACAGACGGACGACGGACGCCGCACCACGGCATAAGCTCTGCTGATCTCTGATCAGTAGAGCTAAAAATCTATTTTTAGCTGTGGTGGCCATCTTGAATTTCTGGCCGATCTGTAATTTTGCTAGGATCAATTAGACATTAAGAGCAACATTCCTGTAAAGTTTCATGAAAATCCGCCAAGTAGTTTCAAAGGAGTAGTCGCTACAAGTTTTTACTATATAACTCTATGTAAACAAAGATGGCCGCTGGCAGCAATGTTTAACGTTGAATCAAAACAATTTTTGACAAGGACCAACAACATAACATGTCTTGCTGATCATTTCAGAAAAAGTCCCATATCAATATCACTTATAGTTTTCAAGAAGTAGTCGCTACAAACTTGTTTTTTAACAAGAGGTCAATGACCTTGAAGCTCTACTGATTGATTTTGATTTCAGGAAGTAGTCGCTACAGACTTGTTTTTTGAAAAATTATTTTAGCCGTGGCGGCCATCTTGAATTTCCGGCCGACCTGAAATTTTGCTAGGATCAATATAGACATCAAGAGCAACATTCCTGTGAAGTTTCATGAAAATCCGTCAAGTAGTTTCACAGGAATAGTCGCTACAAGTTTTCATTATATAACTCTATGTAAACAAAGATGGCCGCTGACAGCCATGTTTAACGTCGAATCAAAATAATGTTTGACTCTGATAACCATCATGTCATGCTGATCATTTTACAAAAAGTCCCATATCAATATCACTTATAGTTTTCAAGACGTAGTCGCTACAAACTTTTTTTTTTAAAAATCTAATTTTAGCTGTGGTGGCCATCTTGAATTTCTGGCCGATCTGAAATTTTGCTAGGATCAATTAAACATTAAGAGCAACATTCCTGTCAAGTTTCATGAAAATCTGCCAAGTAGTTTCAAAGGATTAGTCGCTACAAGTTTTTACTATATAACTCTGTAAACAAAGATGGCTGCTGGCAGCCATGTTTAACGTTGAATCAAAACAATTTTTGACAAGGACCAACATCATGTCATGCTGATCATTTTACAAAAAGTCCAATATCAATATCACTTATAGTTTTCAAGAAGTAGTCGCTACAAACTTGTATTTTGAAAATCTATTTTTAGCATCTTGAATTTCCGGGCGACCTGAAATTTTGCTAGGATCAATTAGACATCAAGAGCAACATTCCTGTTTAGTTTCATGAAAATCCGTCAAGTAGTTTCAGAGGAGTAGTCGCTACAAGTTTTCATCATATAACTCTATGTAAACAAAGATGGCCACTGGCAGCCATGTTTAACGTCGAATCAAAATAATGTTTGGCTCTTATAACCATCATGTCATGCTGATCATTTTACAAAAAGTCCCATATCAATATCACTTATAGTTTTCAAGACGTAGTCGCTACAAACTTCTTTTTTAAAAATCTATTTTTAGCTGTGGTGGCCATCTTGAATTTCTGGCCGATCTGAAATTTTGCTAGGATCAATTAGACATTAAGAGCAATATTCCTGTAAAGTTTCATGAAAATCTGTCGAGTAGTTTCAAAGGAGTTGTCGCTAAAAGTTTTTACTATATAACTGTATGTAAACAAAGATGGCCTCTGGCAGCCATGTTTAACGTTGAATTTAAACGATTTTTGACAAGGACCAACAACATATCATGCTGATCATTTTAGAAAAAGTCCCATATCAATATCACTTACAGTTTTCAAGAAGTAGTCGCTACAAACTTGTATTTTGAAAAATTATTTTTAGCCGTGGCGGCCATCTTGAATTTCCAGCCGACCTGAAATTTTACTAGGATCAATTAGACATCAAGAGCAACATTCCTGTGAAGTTTCATGAAAATCCGTCAAGTAGTTTCAGAGGAGTAGTTGCTACAAGTTTTCATTATATAACTCTATGTAAACAAAGATGGCCGCTGGCAGCCATGTTTGTCGAATCATAACGATTTTTTACAAGGACCAACATTATGTCATGCTGATCATTTTAGAAAAAGTCCCATATCAATATCACTTATAGTTTTCATGAAGAAGTCGCTACAAACTTGTTTTTTAAAAACCTATTTTTAGATCTGGCGGCCATCTTGGATTTCACATCAACATGAATTTTTGCTAGGATCAACTAGACTTCATGGGCAACATTTCTGTAAAGTTTCATGAAAATCCATTCAGTAGTTTCAGACGAGAAGTCGCTAAAAAAAAAGTTTACGGACAGACAGACGGACGACGGACGCCGCACCACGGCATAAGCTCTGCTGATCTCTGATCAGTAGAGCTAAAAACCTATTTTTAGATTTGGTGGCCATCTTGGATTTCACATCAACATCAATTTTTGCTAGGATCAACTAGACTTCATGGGCAACATTTCTGTAAAGTTTCATGAAAATCCATTCAGTAGTTTCAGAGGAGTAGTCGCTACAAAAAAAGTTTACGGACAGACAGACGGACGACGGACGCCGCACCACGGCATAAGCTCTGCTGATCTCTGATCAGTAGTGCTAATAACTCTATGTAAACAAAGATGGCCGCTGACAGCCATGTTTAACATCGAATCAAAACGATTTTTGACAAGGACCAACATCATGTCATGCTGATCATTTTAGGAAAAGTCCCATATCAATATCACTTATAGTTTTCAAGAAGTAGTCGCTACAAACTTGTATTTTTAAAATCTATTTTTAGCCATGGTGGCCATCTTGAATTTTCGGCCGACCTGAAATTTTACTAGGATCAATTAGACATCAAGAGCAACATTCGTGTGAAGTTTCATGAAAATTCGTCAAGTAGTTTCAGAGGAGTAGTCGCTACAAATATTCATTATATAATTATATGCAAATAAAGATGGCCACTGGCAGCCATGTTTAATGTCGAATCAAAATAATGTTCGACTCGGATAACCATTATGTCATGCTGATCATTTTAGAAAAAGTCCCATATCAATATCACTTATAGTTTTCAAGAAGTAGTCGCTACAAACTTATTTTTTAAAAATCTATTTTTATCTGTGGTGGCCATCTTGAATTTCTGGCCAATCTGAAATTTTGCTAGGATCAATAAGACATCAAGAGCAACATTCCTGTGAAGTTTCATGAAAATCCGCCAAGTAGTTTCAGAGGAGTAGTCGCTACAAGTTTTCATTATGTAACTCTATGTAAACAAAGATGGCCGCTGACAGCCATGTTTAACATCGAATCAAAACGATTTTTGACAAGGACCAACATCATGTCATGCTGATCATTTTAGAAAAAGGCCCATATCAATATCACTTACAGTTTTCAAGAAGTAGTCGCTACAAACTTGTATTTTGAAAATCTATTTTTAGCCATGACGGCCATCTTGAATTTCCGGCCGACCTGAAATTGTGCTACGATCAATAAGACATCAAGAGCAACATTTGTGTGAAGTTTCATGAAAATCCGTCAAGTAGTTTCAGAGGAGTAGTAGCTACAAGTTTTCATTATTAACTCTATGTAAACAAAGATGGCCACTGGCAGCCATGTTTAACGTCGAATCAAAATAATGTTCATCTCGGATAACCATCATGTCATGCTGATCATTTTAGAAAAAGTCCCATATCAATATCACTTATAGTTTTCAAGAAGTAGTCGCTACAAACTTATTTTTTAAAAATCTGTTTTTAGCTGTGGTGGCCATCTTGAAATTCTGGCCGATCTGAAATTTTGCTAGGATCAATTAGACATTAAGAGCAACATTCCTGTAAAGTTTCATGAAAATCCCCTAAGTAGTTTCAGAGGAGTAGTCGCTACAAGTTTTCATTATATAACTCTATGTTAACAAAGATGGCCGCTGACAGCCATGTTTAACATCGAATCAAAAAGATTTTTGACAAGGACCAACATCATGTTATGCTGATCATTTTAGAAAAAGTCCCATATCAATATCACTTATAGTTTTCAAGAAGTAGTCGCTACAAACTTGTATTTTGAAAATTGAAAATCTATTTTTAGCTGTGGCGGCCATCTTGAATTTCGGGTCGACCTGAAATTTTGCTAGGACCAATTAGACATTAAGAGCAACATTTCTGTAAAGTTTCATGAAAATCCGCCAAGTAGTTTCAGAGGAGTAGTCGCTACATGTTTTCATTATATAACTCTATGTAAACAAAGATGGCCGCTGGCAGCCATGTTTAACGTCGAATCAAAACGATTTTTGACAAGGACCAACATCATGTCATGCTGATCATTTAAGAAAAAGTCCCATATCAATATCACTTAAGAGTGTTCAAGAAGTAGTCGCTACAAACTTGTATTTTAAAAATCTATTTTTAGCTTTGGCGGCCATCTTGGATTTCACATCAACATGAATTTTTGCTAGGATCAACTTGACTTCATGGGCAACATTTCTGTTAAGTTTCAAGAATATCCATCCAGTAGTTTCAGAGGAGTAGTCGCTACAAATAAAACTTTACGGACAGACGGACGGACGTACACAAAATCAGGCTTTGTGTGACTCAAAACTTGTGTGTCTGTTTTTTGTGTGTACGTTTGTTCTTTGTGCGACTGTTTTTTACATCTTGTGTGTCGTTTTTACAATTTAGATATATTTTAGTCACACAAGCTCCCCCTCCCCTTGTGTGATTGCAGTTTTTTATAGCTTTAAATAAAGAAATAGACTATTTCCTGCGCATAGAGACATACTTGCTTGTGTGTCAGTCACACAAGAAAAAAAAGTCACACAAGTATACTTTATACACAAAAATACACAAAAATAGACATACAAGGCGCTCCTGTAAACACGGACGGACGGACAGACGGACGCCGGACCACGGCATAAGCTCTGCTGATCTCTGATCAGTCTAGCTAAAAATCTGTTTTAAGCCATGGTGGCCATCTTGAATTTCCGGTCGACCTAAAAAAAATTATCTGGGATCAATTAGACATCAAGAGCAACATTCCTGTGAAGTTTCATAAAAATTCGTAAGTAGTTTCAGAGGAGTAGTCCCTACAAGTTTTTACTATACAACTCTATGTAAACAAAGATGGCCACTGGCAGCCATGTTTAACGTCGAATCAAAATAATGTTTGACTAGGATCAACATCATGTCATGCTGATCATTTTAGAAAAAAGTCCCATATCAATATCACTTATAGTTTTCAAGAAGTAGTCGCTACAAACTTATTTTTTAACAAGAGGTCAATGACCTTGAAGCTCTACTGATTGATTTTGATTTCAGGAAGTAGTCGCTACAGACTTGTTTTTTGAAACTCTATTTTTAACCGTGGCGGCCATCTTGAATTTCCGGCCGACCTGAAATTTTGCTAAGATCAATATGACATTAAGAGCAACATTCCTGTGAAGTTTCATGAAAATCCGTCAGGTAGTTTCAAAGAAGTAGTCGCTACAAGTTTTCATTATATAACTCTATGTAAACAAAGCAGCCATGTTTAAGGTCAAATCAAAACGATTTTCGACAAGGACCAACATCAGGTCATACTGATCATTTTAGAAAAAGTCCCATATCAATATCTCTTATTGTTTTCAAGAAGAAGTCGCTACAAACTTATTTATTTTAAATCTGTTTTTAGCTGTGGCGGCCATCTTGAATTTCCGGCCAACATGAAATTTTTCTAGGATCAACTAGACATCAAGAGCAACATTCCTGTGAAGTTTCATGAACATCCGTCAAGTAGTTTCAGAGGAGTAGTCGCTACAAGTTTTTACTATATAATTCTATGTTACCAAAGATGGCCACTGGCAGCCATGTTTAACGTCGAATCAAAATAATTTTCCACAAGGATCTACATCATGTCATGCTGATCATTTTAGAAAAAGTCTCATATCAATATCACTTATAGTTTTCAAGAAGTAGTCGCTACAAACTTATTTTTTAAAAATCTATTTTTAGCTGTGACGGCCATCTTGAATTTCCGGCCGACCTGAAATTTTGATAGGATCAATTAGACATCAAGCGCAACATTCCTGTAAAGTTTCATGACAATCCGCCAAGTAGTTTCAGAGGAGTAGTCGCTACAAGTTTTTACTATATAATTCTATGTAAACAAAGATTGCCGCTGGCAGCCATGTTTAACGTTGAATCAAAACGATTTTTGACTAGGATCAACATCATGTAATGCTGATCATTTTAGAAAACGTCCCATATCAATATCACTTATAGTTTTCAAGAAGTAGTCGCTACAAACTTATTTTTTAAAAATCTATTTTTAGCTGTGACGGCCATCTTGAATTTCTGGCCGACCTGAAATTTTTCTAGGATCAATTAGACATCAAGAGCAACATTCCTGTAAAGTTTCATGACAATCCACCAAGTAGTTTCAGAGAAGTAGTCGCTACAAGTTTTTACTATATAACTCTATGTAAACAAAGATGGCCGCTGGCAGCCATGTTTAACGTTGAATCAAAACGATTTTTGACTAGGATCAACATCATGTCATGCTGATCATTTTAGAAAAAGTCCCATATCAATATCACTTATAGTTTTCAAGAAGAAGTCGCTACAAACTTATATTTTAAAACTCTATTTTTAGCTTTGGCGGCCATCTTGGATTTCACATCAACATGAATTTTTGCTAGGATCAACTAGACTTTATGGGCAACATTTCTGTAAAGTTTCATGAATATCCATCCAGTAGTTTCAGCTGTGAAGTCGCTACAAGTTTTTATTATATAACTCTATGTAAACAAAGATGGCCGCTGGCAGCCATGTTTAACGTTGAATCAAAACGATTTTTGACTAGGATCAACATCATGTCATGCTGATCATTTTAGAAAAAGTCCCATATCAATATCACTTATAGTTTTCAAGAAGAAGTCGCTACAAACTTGTATTTTAAAACTCTATTTTTAGCTTTGGCGGCCATCTTGGATTTCACATCAACATGAATTTTTGCTAGGATCAACTAGACTTTATGGGCAACATTTCTGTAAAGTTTCATGAATATCCATCCAGTAGTTTCAGCTGTGAAGTCGCTACAAGTTTTTACTATATAACTCTATGTAAACAAAGATGGCCGCTGGCAGCCATGTTTAACGTTGAATCAAAACGATTTTTGACTAGGATCAACATCATGTCATGCTGATCATTTTAGAAAAAGTCCCATATCAATATCACTTATAGTTTTCAAGAAGAAGTCGCTACAAACTTGTATTTTAAAACTTTATTTTTAGCTTTGGCGGCCATCTTGGATTTCACATCAACATGAATTTTTGCTAGGATCAACTAGACTTTATGGGCAACATTTCTGTAAAGTTTCATGAATATCCATCCAGTAGTTTCAGCTGTGAAGTCGCTACAAGTTTTTACTATATAACTCTATGTAAACAAAGATGGCTGCTGGCAGCCATGTTTAACGTTGAATCAAAACGATTTTTGACTAGGATCAACATCATGTCATGCTGATCATTTTAGAAAAAGTCCCATATCAATATCACTTATAGTTTTCAAGAAGAAGTCGCTACAAACTTGTATTTTAAAACTCTATTTTTAGCTTTGGCGGCCATCTTGGATTTCACATCAACATGAATTTTTGCTAGGATCAACTAGACTTTATGAGCAACATTTCTGTAAAGTTTCATGAATATCCATCCAGTAGTTTCAGCTGTGAAGTCGCTACAAGTTTTTACTATATAACTCTATGTAAACAAAGATGGCCGCTGGCAGCCATGTTTAACGTTGAATCAAAACGATTTTTGACTAGGATCAACATCATGTCATGCTGATCATTTTAGAAAAAGTCCCATATCAATATCACTTATAGTTTTCAAGAAGAAGTCGCTACAAACTTGTATTTTAAAACTCTATTTTTAGCTTTGGCGGCCATCTTGGATTTCACATCAACATGAATTTTTGCTAGGATCAACTAGACTTTATGGGCAACATTTCTGTAAAGTTTCATGAATATCCATCCAGTAGTTTCAGTTGTGAAGTCGCTACAAATAAAAGTTTACGGACAGACAGACGGACAGACGGACAGACGGACGGACGGACGACGGACGCCGCACCACGGCATAAGCTCTGCTGATCTCTGATCAGTAGAGCTAAAAATCTATTTTAAGCTATGGTGGGCATCTTGAATTTCTGGCCGACCTGAAAGTTTGCTAGGACCAATTGGACATCAAGAGCAACATTCCTGTTTCATGAAAATCCGCCACGTAGTTTCAGAGCAGTAGTCGCTACAAGTTTTTACTATATAACACTATGTAAACAAAGATGGCCACTGGCAGCCATGTTTAACGTCGAATCAAAACGATTTTTGACAAGGACCAACAACATGTCATGCTGATCACTTTAGAAAAAGTCCCATATCAATATCACTTATAGTTTTCAAGAAGTAGTCGCTACAAACTTGTATTTTAAAAATATATTTTTAGCTTTGGCGGCCATCTTGGATTTCGCATCAACATGAATTTTTGCTAGGATCAACTATAGCCTTCATGGGCAACATTTCTGTAAAGTTTCATGAATATCCATCCAGTAGTTTCAGTGGAGTAGTCGCTACAAATAAAACTTTACTGACAGACAGACGGACGGACGCCGCACCACGGCATAAGCTCTGCTGATATTATATTTTTAAGAAAGAAAAAAAAATTCGAAAAAATGAAATTCAAATAAAAAATTATTCAAAAAAAATCGAAACAAATATTCAAAAAAAAATTATTCAAAAAAAATAAACAAAAGATTATTCAAAAAAAATAAAATAAAAAAAAAAATAATATAAAAAAAGAAAGTCATAACATCTGGTAAAGTTTGGCAAAGATCAGATGGAAAATGAAGGCCCTATCGTATGACGAGGCAAATTATAGCATTTTTAACAAAATCAAGGGCCATAATTCCGCTGTTACTGGTCCGATCTGGCTGGTTTTCGAACTTGACCGAGCTTTCATTGCCATTAACAATCTGATAAAGTTTGGTAAAGATCGGATGAAAAATGAAGGCCCTATCGTCTTAACGAGGCAAAATATAGCATTTTGAACTAAATCAAGGGCATTAACTCCGCTGTTACTGGTCGGATATGAATGGTTTTCGAACTTGTCCGAGCTTTCATTGATATTAACAATCTGATAAAGTTTGGTAAAGATCGGATGAACAATGAAGCCCCTATAGTCTTAACGAGGCAAAATATAGCATTTTGAACTAAATCAAGGGCCATAACTCCGCTGCTAAAAAGTCCGATATGAATGGTTTTCGAACTCGTTCGAGCTTTCAACGACATTAGCAATCTGATAAAGTTTGGTAAAGATAGTATGAAAAATGAAGGCCCTATCGTCTTAACGAGGAAAAATATAGCAATATAGCATTTTTAACTAAATCAAGGACCATAACTCCCGTTACTGGTCCGATCTGGCTGGTTTTCAAACTTGTCCGAGCTTTCATTGATACTAACAATGTGGTAAAGTTTGGTAAAGATCGAATGGAAAATGAAGGCCCTATCATCTTAACGAGGTAAATCTTAACAGACGGACGACGGACAACTCGCCATCCCATAAGCTCTGCTGGCTCTGCTGGCTCTGCTGGCCCTTGGCCAGTAGAGCTAAAAAAACAAAAAACTTGCATAAAAAGTTTTAGGATCGGCCCCTTAAATCTTTTATGTTTTTGGCTTATTTATCTAGAGCTCTGTAAATGCATGTGAAATTTGAAAGCTCTGGACATTTTCCATGTATTTTGGGAAGGGGTGTTTTTTAACTACTGTAATTTGGAAATTTAGCCCTTATTTGGCCATGTGGGACACCGAAAAATAACCCTGAAGCTGTATACACTGTTTTTGGTATCACTTAAAATGTAAAAATTTAATGTAATTAACTAAGTAAACAAAATGCAAACAAGAAGGTGAAGGTCATGAATTAGTATAATATTGACCTACTTTTGTTAGGAACATACTATTTATTGTCATGTAGATGTGACATATGTAAAGTTTGAATGCTTTCAGGCTTCAGGAGTCTGAGAAACGGACTTAACTTGAATGTAAATTTTTAATGTAAATCAAGTGTGCAAAGTAGGTCAAGGTCATTCATACTGTCTGACCTATTTTTGGTAGGAACATACTGCTGTCATACCCTTGAATATTGTAAGTTTGTGGACCTAAGCAGTCAGGGGACTGCTGCTTATCAACATAATAAACTATTGAAAAAATGTTACTTAACTTTTAGTGATTATCTTCTATTTTAAAACAATTTTATAAATTCTACCTTACTACAATGATTGTATCTGGGACATTTGCTACGGCCATGTGATAAGAAAAAGGTAGGTAAAAATAATCATAACTTTGTGGATGGTCTCCCTTAGATGTAACACAATGTGTAAGGCCCTTAAAATCATGTTATGTGCTTGACAGTATTTAATGAAATGTTTTTTATTTTATTTTTAGTTGAAATTGGTAAATTTATTAATAGAAAGACTCAGATCATATCAGCCATATCATATATACTCCTTTTTTTGATTACATAATTTCATGGACTTAAAATGTTGGTTTTTGTAATAAATCCCCTAAGGCCAAAAAAAAAAAGGTGCATTTCCTTTTGCATGCTCTAAATTGAATTGGGGTTTTAAGGCGCACCAACACATGAAAGGTGATATGACGCCTAACAGGAATGAACATCCTCCATGTACATCGCGATAAAACACGGAGAATGTGCCTAGAATTTTTTCACCTGCAGAACTGCCGAGTTGCTGCAAATTCTATTGTAGACTCTCCATTTATGATGGAGCCACGTTTATTTTTTTCTGCCACTGCTCTAGTGATGTGAGCGAGATGGCACCTGAAACAATGCAGGGGTCATAAAGACCTTTAATGAGCATGAACAAAAAATGATAAAATGGACATGAATTTTTGGGGGGGTTATATATATCCCTCCGCCTACCCCTCCAACGGGATCTGCAGTGGCCCTATTCTTTGCCCCGGAACCACACCGGGATGCATGCTCTAAAAAAAATAGGTTAGGACGGTAGGCATTTTCTTTCTTTTTTTTTGTTTTTTGAGCAAGATATTGTGAGATTCTATTTTATACATCTCATAAACCCCATACAAGTTGATGATACAACTGAAAGTTTTTCTGTGATGTTTTCATCCGTTTACCTCGATATCAGACCGGCCCAGTTAAATTACGCATTCCTGTTACAAATAATAGGACATTTTAAACCAGAAGAACTTTGTTTAACATGCATTTTACTAATTAGTTAATTAGTTAATTAGCATCGCATTGTTTACCTGAAAGAAAAACATTAAACTCTGAATGTACATGTACATGTAGCATATGACATTCCAGGCAAATCATATGGCTTACCTAAATATTTTCCACTTTAGCTGTGTAATTTGGTAATATAATTTGCATATACCACCAGTCCCCAGTGGATTACAGAAAATATAGAATGGTGTTGTTTCACTTCCATGATGTAAGCTATGTGATAAATCATTGTTCAGAACCAATTTTATTTTTGCACATAAAAGCCCCTTAAAAATAAGGTCAGTCGGGCCACGGGAAACACAGGTATTTTTTTTATTTGGTCTAATCAACTATAATCTACCTAAATATTCATTCTGTGCTATTCTAATTACCAAGAAATGCAATAAGTGGTAAGTTTTAAGTTGAATGTGTCACAGTGAATGAAAACTATCGATAAAACAGGAACCAAAACCTTCATATTTCACTATCCCCATAAATTCATGTTCATTTTATCATTTTTTGTTCATGCTCATTAAAAGTCTTCATCATGATCCCTGCATTGTTTCAGGTGCCATCTCGCTCAAATCACTAGAGCAGTGGCAAAAAAACAATAAACGTGGCTCCAGCGTAAATGGAGTGTCTACAATAGACTTTGCAGCAACTCTGAAGTTCTGCAGGTGAGAAGGGTCTAGGCCCATTCTCCATATTTTCTCTCGATGTACATGGAGGATGAGCCTGGCATGTTCATTCCTGGTTGGTGCACCTTAAAACCCAATTCAATTCATATTTCATTTAAACTAAGGCCAAAAAAAAAAATACCTGTGTTTCTGGTGGCCCGACCGACCCTATTTTTAAGGGACTAAAACTTCTTTTTTTTTTAAAAATTCAAAAAAAAAGAATTTGTTTATTTGTTCTGAACAAAGATTTATCACAATATATCGAGGTAAACTTACATCACAGAGAAACTTTCAGCTGTATCATCAACTTGTATGGGGTTTATGTGATAAATACATATAGAATCTCACAATATCTTGCTCCAAAAAAAGAAAAGAAAAACAACAAAAAAAGAAAATGCCTGCCTACCGACCCTATTTTTTCAGAGCATGCAATAGGAAACACACCTATTTTTTTTTTTGGCCTAATTAAAATGTTACTGTAAAACGAATAGTGCAAAAGCATTGGCCTTTACATTATAACTTGATGACGTCACTCGTGTACTGGGAATGTCAGCAAAGCAGAGGGACAATATAAAATGTGTGTTGATGTAAAATACTTAAAATTACGATGATTTTCTTAAGGTGTATATTTGGAGTTAGTGTAAATGCATTGAAAAGGGTAATTTTGTTTTGACCTTGACATTTTTGACCTGTTTGAAACGCATGTTTTCTTAGATTGTACACAAACAATGGCACAACCTTTGACTTTGTTTTGACAGCTTCAAATCTCGTGTGAGCGCACTGTCGTACGAGAGGTCGATATTTAAATGGCACAAGATATTCAACGATATTCGTTAACATGTATGAAGTTTGAAAGCTTTATGACTTTTGGTATCTGAGTAATTGACTTAACGAAAAAACTTGAATGTAAAAAAGCAATTTGGACAGACTTGGGTAACAATATATTATGCCGTTCCACTTTCATGGTAAGGCATAAATATACTAGATATTTTTAACAAAGCCAATAACTGATTAATGAAAGAAAAAGCTCTTATCCCCGTTAAAACAGCTTTGAGGACTTGCATAAATGTGGATGTAAACACTCTAAGAAAATAGTATCATTTAGAAACTTGCCGTACTATATACCAGTAATACGGTACATACCATTTGTGATGTTTTTGAAGCATCCTGGAACTCCGGATCGAAAGGCTCCTGTTTAATGGCCACATTGCCCGACTGACCTATAATAAAAGTTACACAATTTTGGCCTTATTATCAACATGAACTGAATGCTAGCAGGGCCTTTATACCCTTCTTTGTAGACGCCGATTATAATACGGCTTCTCCCCAAGCACAAAAAAGACACTTTTCCCCCCTAAATAACGTTAAAAATTTCCCTCTTTCAGAATAATTCCCCATTCAAAAATCTTGTTCGTCGTAAAATCATCTATTTATAACCGCATTGTGTACTGATTTGTAACTGCATAGAGCCTTTCTCTTCTTTACATGTTTGTGCAAAATAAATTTATACGTAAGGTAGACATAACCTTTTTACCAACAATTATTGGCGACATAATTTCTGAAAAAAAGGCCCTGGCTAGTCACAATTATAGAATGCTAGTCACAATTATAGAAAGCTAGTCACAAAGTCACAATTATAGAAAGCTAGTCACAATTATAGAAAGCTAGTCACAATTATAGAATGCTAGTCACAATTATAGAATGCTAGTCACAATTATAGAAAGAGTCACAATTATAGAATGCTAGTCACAATTATAGAAAGCTAGTCACAATTATAGAAAGCTAGGTAATATTTATAGCATGATTTTTCGAGTATATACGATTTATACTGCTTCTCAAGGGCCGCAGCAGAAAAATATGCTATAAATATTTTGTACCAGAGCCATTATCCATCTACGCATGTGCAAGAAGTGTCAGGGCGTTGCAGTTTTCAGTAAAATTAACAGCTCGATCCAATAAAGAAATAGCATTATCACGCGACATGAACATGACCCATGTTTTGATTATTGCAGCCAATCGCCTTTATATATTATTGGGAAAAGAGTGCTGTTTTGGTAATGGTGTAGTCGTTTTGATTGACAGGTTGTGTTGTAAATTACAACTGCACGTGCGTAAAACTGAGTAGACCATGGTATAACTGCCGAATCTGTCATTTATAGCACGGCTGAAATATACCGGCATTTATAGCACGGTTCAGGCTCAGACCTTCAGGTTTATGAAAATTATATCATAAGCAAGAACAAAGGAAAACCATTAGAGCTATGGTACAATCACAATTATAGAATGCTAGTCACAATTATAGAATGCTAGCCACAATTTTATATCTCGCTTTTCACATGCAATAGGGTTTGAACAACAATGATTCCTTGAAGGTTTTACTTAGGGTACCTTAACACACAACTTGACGAAAGGTCACACCCGCTATTGCTATGTCAACAACTATTACCCAAAAGTTTAGACAGAGTAGGTAATATTCATGGTTTTAAAGTGAGACGAAAGTTGGCATTTACCCTTCGATATCGGTGGTAAATTGTAACTATACATGTACATACAGTAGGCAACGATCAATAAAATTAAAACGTTATATAGCAGGGTTCAAACTAGGCCTGGATTTTAGGGAGAAGTGACTTCACTTCCAAAGAAAATAGAGAGAAGTGACCAAAAAATAGGGAGAAGTGAGGGAGACACGATCTTTTAAATCGGTTATTGTTAATTATTAACTGATATACATGTATACACCCTATTGGTTATAACCTTTTGATAAATCAATTTAAGAGCATGCTAGCTGTTTCAAATTAAATGTGTTTATAAATTTTATTCA
The DNA here is from genome assembly GCA_037043455.1 of Cyrtodaria siliqua. Lineage (NCBI taxonomy): Eukaryota > Metazoa > Mollusca > Bivalvia > Adapedonta > Hiatellidae > Cyrtodaria > Cyrtodaria siliqua. The sequence continues at coordinate 80,996 of JAWPHD010011720.1, forward strand.
CACTCACAGGCACTCTTTACTTATATATAATGTAACTATAGAAATAAGAATTGAGAGAAGAATTAATATAAATATATTGCATGTATCTTTATTTATTCATCTTTCTATCAATTTGTATGGAGTTCTATGAAGG
>JAWPHD010011721.1:0-81118 GCA_037043455.1 Cyrtodaria siliqua
ATTACAGTAATCAGCGATTTTAGTCATTGTTTTCAACATTTTGCCCTAAAATATAAATACTTGAGCATATATGTTATATCTGATACAATAAATGACTTGGATATGTATAGTGTTGCAACATTTTATTGCAATTTGATAAGTTTATGTTCAAACTATTTTCAAAAGATAACTCCAGATTCCGTCGATTTTTGACGGAAATACACATTTTTCGCCTGAAAATTAAGGCAATATTTTAAGCATCATATGGTTCAGGATTTTTTTCTACTTAATTATTGGACCTTTGTCTATCCAAAATGTTACAATATGTTTTTATTATATTGCAATAAATATTTTTTCTAAATTTTAACCCAATACCCCAATGGATTACAGAAATCAGTGATTTTTGTTATTTTTTTCCAACATTTTGCCCTAAAATGCCAATATTTGAGCACATATGTTATATATGATGCCAGGAAAAACTTGAATGTGTATGCTATGCAACATTCCATTGCTTCAATTTGATAAGGTTATGTTCAAACTAATTTTAAAAAATAATTCCAGATTCCGGCGATTTTTGACAAAAATACACATTTTTCACCCCAAAATTAAGGCATTTCCAAACATCATGCGGTTTTGAACTTTTTTCTGTTTAATCACTGGAACTTACCCTGCCCAAAAAGGTTATAATATTTCTTTTTTCTATTGTATTAGATATATTTCTAATTTTAGTTAAATACCCCCAATGTATTACAGAAATCAGCGATTTTATTCAATTTTTAACATTTTTACCCAAAATCTCAATATTTAAGTATCGGATCCATAAATTATATGGTGGAACACGTAGAGGTGCATTCCGAGAAAGATTCCATCAATTCAAATTGGTTCTAATATATTCCATTCTTTTTCTAAAAAATAATTCCAGATTTCGGCGATTTTCGTCTAAAAACGCAACGTTTTCCCCAAAACTCATTAAAGCCCCAACGCTCAGATGGCACACATGTCTCATTTTGAAGCTTAATGTATGTTCTTTCAGAAATCATAGCCTACAAAATTCCCCTGGGGGGGGGGGGGGGGAGGGGGGTCTACAGCCAGCTCAAGAACTATAAAGTTAAAGCCCGCGTGAGAGGCTGTAAAACATATTCAGACTATTTTGAGTGCTCGGTTGGCTTAAAACAAGGGGAGGTAATGTCTCCGATATTGTTTTCACTATTTCTAGAAGATATGGAACTATTTTTAATGAATGATGTTAATTCTGGTATAAATATTGATGATATTTCTTTTATTCTTATGTTATTTGCCGATGACATGGTGATAGTAGGTTAATTACCCAATGACCTCCAAAAAAGTTTAGATCTTCTACATTCTTAATGCAGTAATTGGGGACTACAAGTAAATCCCGATAAAAGTAAAATTGTTGTTTTTAGAAAACGAGGTCCAATCAAAAATGACGAAAAATGGACTTACGATAATATACCAATGGAAACGGTAGACAATTTCAATTATCTGGTACTGTCTTTATTTATACAGGTAATTATAATTTAAACCAAGAAACATTAGCTGGTTAAGGTTTAAAAGCACTAAATACTTTACTTGTTAATATACGTAACTATTCACTGAAACCTAGTACAATATGTCAGCTATTTGATGCCTTTGTTAGCTCTATATTAAATTATGCTTGTGAAATATGGGGATTTAGTAAAAGTAAAGAAATTGAAAGAATTCACCTAAAGTTCCTTAAATCTTTGTTGCATGTAAAGCAATCTACTTGTAATGCTGCTATATATGGTGAGTTAATGTAGATATCCTATGTATGTTAATAGATATGTCCGTATTTTTAAGTATTGGTGCAAAATTGTTAAATCTGGCAATATCATTTTACAACATTTCTACAAGTCATTAACATTCGACTGTCATAGGGGTAAAACTAATTGGTTTCATTGTTAAATGATACCGGTTTTTATGATGTATGGAACAACCCAGATGGTGTTAATTTACTTACTTTTCATATTTTGTTCAAGCAAAGAATAATCGATCCAATTTGTTCAATCCTGGTATACTACTGTTAATAACAGTCGATCTTTGTGTACATACAGACTATTTAAGACCACTTTCAATTATGAGTATTATCTGGATAAAATACCACAGAAATTTCGTATTGCACTTACTAAGGTAAGACCGTCTTCGCATCAACTGCGGATTGAAACAGTTCGTTATGGTATTAACAGAATCGACCATGATCAACGCTACTGTTTAATTTGTAATTCTGGTGATCTAGAAGACGAATACCACTTTATTTGTATATGTCTAGCATACACTGACATTCGAAAACAATATATTAAATCACGTTACTTTGTTAGAACAAGCGTTTTTTAAATTATTGAGCTAATGCAGTCTGTTAGTTTTTCGGTTATCTCAAAACTTTGTAAATTTGTATATCAAGCGACAATTATTCGACAAAACATAGTTAATCGTCATGAAAATGTACTGTAAATCTCACTTAAAGTAAATACTACACCATCTTTTGCACATCTATATGCTTTAACGTTCTTCATGATTTTTCAATATGTATATATGTACATACATACACATTGCACTGTTCTATTTTTTTCAATGTACTTAGTACAGCCTCACGTACAATATCTGTTTGTATATCTTTTTCGTATACATCATGTTTTGCTCATTGCCTTATGTCTATGCACATACTTATCATGACTGACTGTTGTATATAATATAATTCATTGTATCACGTAACAAGAAACATTGTAATGTTTACGTTACTTAATAAAGAATCTTGAATCTTGTATTTTCTAACATATATTACGGGTGTTTTATAACCTTGCGTTTGTATGCAAAACTATCCGAGTGTGCTTTATGACAATTGAATTGTGTATACATGCCAATATATAATTACGTTCAGTCATTAATAGTCCAACGGCTTTCAGGGATCCTCTTATTGTCTCCATCTACAAGGATAGTGTTTGTTTTACATATGGTTCGTTAATGTTCTGAATGTTAATGTAATGTAATGAACCTACATAATAGTATATATCTGTAATTAAGCCCTCAGGATATGGATATGGGTTTTGGAGCAAAACATGACACACATACTTGTTTCTTTAACGGATTTTAAAGTTCTACAGACCCCATTGTATTTAAATGGATTCCACATGTGTAAAAATGGTATACAGTCATCGAGTCGGTAGTATTTAATGTTTTAAGTTAATTCATAAAAGGATTTAGTCTACTCGGTTTAATAAAGAAGGATAAAAATATCGGACAGGGAAAGCAGCATTCAAGGACGACAGCCAACCACAAAACACAAAAACAAACACGCAAACAGACAAACAAAAAGGCAAAAGTAATAAAAAATGCAAACATCACAAACACAAAAGGGTTGACAATAGGGCTACCGCCTTGGAACGGTCAGTGGCAAAGTAGGGGTTTAAACCGGTTCTAGGGTGCACCAAACCTCACACTTACCCTACCGTCAACCCATTAAAACAGGACAGTGTAAATAAAGAAATCCCCGCCATGATTTAATCTCTAACCAACAAGGCAGCATCAATAGGCAATATAAGTAAAACACAAATATGCTCGTGTAAATGTAATACAAAAAAAAAACAATAGCCTAGAAAGCCATAATGAAGGTACTCAATGACTTGGAATAAGCCAGAGCAACAAGAGAATAAACCATTAAGGGCACGACAGGAAAGATTATAGACAAACATCAAACGCCACCGTCCCAATGGGCTTTAGGTAGGCGTCATCATAGGGTCCACAGCCTGTCCGGTCATCGTACAATTAAAGAGGAAAGCATAGTGGCGAACTGTAAAACATATCATTGTATCCTTCTGTTCATGCCCAGTAACTATATATATGGTTATAGGGGTTGGATCTCAACGGTTTTTAAGTTTTGACCCAGAGTCGAAGAAGAACTCCAGGCCTGGCGGCCGATGCTGGTTGGATGGTTGTATCTGTCAGCTCATGCCTAGTAAATGTATATATGGCTTTAGGCTGTGGATCTTAACAGTTTCCAAGATATGTCCCCAGTGATGGAAATAGACCCCAGTGTTGATACTCGTTGGATAGCAATATCCGCCTGTTCATTCTCAGTAAGTGTTTAACTGCGGTTTCAGAGAAGAAAATGATATTCAAATTTTCGGCCATTTTATTTGCAGTTTTCACTTCGGAAATTTTCGTCGGTACCTTACTAGCATATCTTTATTTACATTGTTGAAAATACTTTGTGATAAATAAATTTCCAAAAATTGTTTATGTTACGCTTATTTTTGTAGATTTCCCCCAAAAATGTCAAGATGGGTCAACTTTGTTTATTCCAAAGTGTTCCACATGTACATGAATAGAATAGAAATCTTAAAGAACATTCAACCCACTTATATTGCAATACTGAAATTGTATTTGTCATAAACAGTCCAGTTTTCAGCGGTTTGGGTTTAAATTTTGATAGTTTGTCCCAACGGAAATGGCATTTTCAAATCTCTGATCCTTTAGGACTGTTTCTTCTGTAGCTCACGAAACCGTTAAAGAGGCTCTGCCTATAACTTTTTGTCCACCAATTGATATAAACTTTACTTAATAATAAAGAGGACTATGAAAAAGGTAAATGGCAATAATTTCACCCAATGTAATATGCGTTTTGCTAGGGAAAAACAGGACTGAAACGATCGGATTTTTGAAATTGTATTCGTAATTGTTTTAGATAAGCCGATTACGGAGATTTTCCGATCTTATTCGTTTACAATCGGAACTACCTCGTCTGATTAGCGAAGGGTTCCGATCGATTCGTTTGCTATCGGAACTGCGCCGAATAGTTTGAAATCGCATTGCGCATGTCCGAGAACATCGTAAAAGCTCGTAGTTCTCCGGCAGGAATAAACGGCTGGGCAGCATTTTATTCAAGATATTGTTTTGATCATAATTAATAATACTTCAACGATTTCTGTTTTGCTAAGTATAGGTATCATTTAAATGTCCATAACTATTCCAAAAATCAGCAATTTTAGTTCATTTTTGACGATTCCGTCGCCCCCATGCCCACCGCCACGCCAAATTCTCCCGCCCGGCCCCTCCGCCCCCGTCCCATTTTTTTTTCAAGATTTATATATTTTGTTCATTTCAAACATTTGTTTTCAAGAACATGACTATAACAGATAACTTTAAGAACTTTCAATCTCCTTATACTGTAAAGTGAGAATTATATTTTTTAAACGTTTGGCCCCTAAACAACTACATGTCTCTGATTCTTTAGAACATTTTTCTTTATCTCAAGACATCTTTTGATGAATGAAAATACTCTAACAATTTCTGTTTTGTTTAACTGGAAGTGTTAATAAAGAAAACGTTTTATACTTATTCCCAAAATCAGCATTTCCATTCTCTCTCCCCCCACCCCACAAAATCAGCATTTCCATTCTCTCCCCCCCCCCCCCCCCCCCCCCCCCACACACACACACACACACACACACACACAAACAAAATGTCAAGGTGTTTATATTTTGTTTATTCCAGATATTAGTTTTATTTACATGAATATAACAAACAACTTTCATATGATAATAATATTAAATATTTTTTGCCCAGTTCTTAGCGATTTTTGAGCATATTTTTTGCTCTCATAAAACGTGTTACGCTTCCGTTTCAGAAAAACTGTCATGACCGTTTCATAAAAACTGTCATGGCTATTTATTTTTTTACTAAGATATATCTAAAAGGTGGAAGCATTTAAAATTTGCCAGCAGAGTTGGTACCGAAAAGTTGAGTAGCCCGTGGACTACAGTACTAGTTCAATTGTAGCATGGTCACTGAAATGCCCTTTGTATTCGCACAGGTGTAAACCGTTTACTTGATTGTATGGTGCTTTTACGTCATTTTCAATACATGTAAGGTTACATATGACTGTCGATATTTTTGTGATGGAGGCAGACCACCCACTTTTCCTGGGTAGTACCAGTACTGTACACCTCCCGCCATCCTTACTAATCGACACTTCCTAACAAGTCGAGCCCCCAGTTGGATTCGAACCCGCAGCGGTGAAAGGCGAAGGTTCGTTTATAACACCTATCAGAATAAATGGTGTACTCTAACTACCAGTTATTGGAAGTTATAGTATGGCAGACAGCTGAAATGAACATGCTACACAACAAATTCACTCCAGCGTTTGTTTAGTGCAGTGTGGCGGCTGTAAATTGTCTCCCCGTGCTACGAATCAGTAGTTATGTCCTTTGGGACCAACGAGACCAATATAGGTGGCTTTGAAATAGAACACCGCTTAAGCCGGTGATAGTGGACGTAAGACGTGTTGCTTCTTACATTACTTCTCATGAACAGACTCAATAAAACCGAGTCTGCTACTTTATTTTCTTAATTGTGTTTGTTGCTTCCAAAGGATCACATTTATCAGTATTTATTTGAAGATATCAAAGAGCGTTACCTCTACACGTTAGGGTCGAAGCTGACCTGAAATGCAGATATATAGGCCCGACAAACAAGGGGTACTCCTCCTGCCTTGTTTTAATTAGCTGTGCAATGGCGCGTTTTGGCGTATATCTGACCAGGGAGTAAGTATGTATACTTTACTCCCTGATCTGACAGAACACTTGTGTGGTATTTGGAGAATTAACATTTGACAAATTTGAATTACCTATACTGTAAAATAAAATAATAAACAAATGTTGACCCTCAACATAAACACCCACCCCATACTCACCCACTTCCCTATATCCCGGACCTAGTAGCTACGCCGGGCTGTCTAGTGATATATCTTGACCTATCTCTCCCCGCATAGATTAAGGTCTTTTGTTCCATTGTGTGTCAGTTTGTTTCAAGCCTCATGTCGTTTCAAATTCTTATTTTTACCTCTGACATGAATGTGTGTCGTGATGTGGGATAAGCTCAATTGCGTCCCATATTGTGTAAACCTCTCAATACTATGTCCTATATAATAAACCTATACTTTTTGTATATATATGTATATATACTATAGAACAAAACGTATATATAATTGGTCAGAGTGCTGAAAGCAGACGAAATACTAACTGGCTACAGTGTATACATGTATAATGGCGTGTGATTCTACCGAACGCTGGGGTTTAAGTACAAGTTCATCCGGAAAATAGGGTGAAATGATTAGAGTTTGACCAAAAAAGGGGTACATTTTGACCAATTTGAGGACGTTTTGACTGTAATTCAACGACAGCAGATTCTTTTTTCTTCTTGCATTGCGTTAAGTGGAAAAATATACCATTGTACGAAGACATGCTACCTATGCGATGACAATGCAGTGGCGGATCCAGGATTTCAGCTTTTGGGGGTGGGGGGGTAGGGGGGGGGGGGGGCGAGGGTAAGCTCTTGGTCAATTTACCGGTCCGTCTCTAGCCTCATAAAACGGTTGCGGTAGTGCATTGGTAGGGTAAAAAAGTGCGTTTTCAAATAAAAAGATTTAAAATGTATGTTAATTAAACCACTCATTAGCCATTATGCGTCGGGAGAGCGAATCGAGCGATACAAAAATTTATACTGAGTGCATGCATCGAAATTGTTTGATATTTTATCTACAGTAACATGAAAATACATGTAGGAATAAAAAAAAGTCCGTTTTCAAATAAAAGGATTGAACAATGTGTTAATTAAACCACTGATTAGCCATTATGCGTCGAACGAGCGAGAAAACTTTTTATACTGAGTGCATGCATCGAAATTGTTTGATATTTTATCTACAGTAACATGAAAATACATGTATGAATAAAAAAAAAGTCCGTTTTTAAACAAAAGGATTGAACAATGTGTTAATTAAACCACTGATTAGCCATTATGCGTCGAGCGAGCGAAGCGAGCGAGAAAACTTTTTATACTGAGTGCATGCATCGAAATTGTTTGATATTTTATCTACAGTAACATGGACATACATGTATGAATAAAAAAAAGTCCGTTTTCAAATAAAAGGATTGAACAATGTGTTAATTAAACCACTGATTAGCCATTATGCGTCGAGCGAGCGAAGCGAGCGAGAAAACTTTTTATACTGAGTGCATGCAACGAAATTGTTTGATATTTATCTACAGTAACATGGACATACATGTATGAATAAAAAAGTTTGTTTTCAAATAAAAGGATTTAACAATGTGTTAATTAAACCACTCATTAGCCATTATACGTCGAGCGGGCGAAGCGAGCGAGAACATTTTTTATACCGAGTCCTTACATCGAAATTGTTTGATATTTTATCTACAGTAACATGGACATACATGTATGAATAAAAAAGTGTGTTTTCAAATAAAAGAATTGAATTGGGTTTTAAGGCGCACCAACACATGAAAAGGTTACATGGCGCCTAACAGGCATGAACATGCCAGGCTCATCTTCCATGTACATCGAGATAAAATATGGAAAATGGGCCTCAAATAAAAGGATTTAACAATGTGTTAATTAAACCACTCATTAGCCATTATGCGTCGAGCGAGCGAGAATTTTTTTTATACTGAGTGCGTGCAACGAAATTGTTGATATTTTATCTACAGTAACATGGACATACATGTATAATCCGGAATTTTTAGGGATGGGGATGGGGGGCGCGCGCCGAGTGCGCCCCACCCCCGCACCCCCTGGATCCGCTAGTGCAATGTACAGAATGGAAAAATTTTCAGTTTCCGTTATTTTCCGTGAAAAGGCAAAGACTTAAACGTGGAAAGGCAAAGCCTTAAACCCAGTCAGTCGAAACCAGTGCAGTTGGAATTCTGGTTTACTCAGTTGTGAATTGGTGTTATGGTGGAAAGAAATGCTATGTGAATATAAAAACCAGAATTAAGTAGGCATATATAAAGCAGATTTGTGGTTTCAAAATCAGAACAGAGTTTAAGAATCAGAACAGAAGGAATCATCATGTCGTATATTGAAGAGAAGGAAAATGAGAAAAATGAAGATATGATCTTCCTGAGAAAAATGTTGGACATTGTAATGAAGGATGGAATACAGACAGCCAGAAGTAGGGACACGTAAGTAATCTAGTTATAACTTATATACTGTAATATTTTTATCGGCCTGGTTCTCAGAAATCGCGGGGTTTTTTCTCGAATATTTTAATAATCGGGTAATTTGCGTCAATATTATGATCTTCGTCAATACATCAAAGGAAGTGTGCTCATTCGGGGCTTTTTCTAGGTGTCCCACGGGCCCAAAAATCGGACCCGTTCCCAGTGAAAAAGAGTGTATTTGTTTCTCCCAATTATTGAACAATTACCAATCTCAAAAAAAAAATTTTTTTTGGCGTATGTATGTTGTACTGATACATTCCTTATGTTACATGTTGTAGGAGGTCATGGTGTCCGCACCGGCCCTGATGTCCGCGGATACTATGGCCTAGTCGTAGGAGTTCATGGTGTCCGCAATGCCATTGTGTCCGCAGGGGGCGTCTCAACGTTATGTTATCGATTGTAAGGGGTATTATAACGTATTGGGTGGAGACATAATGACTGACTGAGTAAACAGAATTAAATTGAAGCTGATTTAACGGCTCATTAGCATAATATAGATGTTTTAGAGCCGCCCCAGAGGAGAGGAAGGTGGTATTAAAGCTTAGTGAGTGGTGAAATAATGACTTAATATGGAATTATAATTGAATTGAATCTTATTTAACGGCTCATCAACATATTGTAGGTTATTTAGAGCCGCCCCAGTGAGAGTAGAATGTGTTATTATAACTCGTTGAGTGGTGAAATAATGACTAAACAAGAAAACTGGAATTAAATTTAATATTGTTTAACGGCTCATCAACACATTATCGGTTATTTAGAGCCGCCCCAGAGAGGGAGGGGAATGTGTTATTATAACTTGTTGAGTGGTTAAATAATGACTAACTAACTAATGAATAAGACATTGTAGTATGCTGCGACTGAATGGAGATGGACAGACATAAACACATATAGACGTTCTGATGGGTGGATGTTCGGATGAATGGATGGACAGACATTTATGCATGCTTCTTATTTAGTTTTAATTTTTTACAAAATTTATATGAACAACCTGTCGCAACGTAATGTAACAAAAATGTATTTCTAGATATCAAAAAATCAGTCTATTTCTTGATATCAAAAAATCGTGATATCAGGAAAAGAAAAGAAATACCGTGATTGCAATGATGTCTCCCCATCGTGAACGCTCGGCCATCCCAATTGCGATCACGTGATTTCAGTTTTCAAATTGTTTTCCGCACTAGTGCACAGCGAAATTGGGGAGCGATAATTAATTCCAATTCTATCAATACATGTAACTTATATTTTATTAAAATTGGATTCTTTTTTTTCCATCACTAAGTACGAATTTAATATGCAGTTTATAATAATAAAAAAAGAGCTCTCGGAGAACAGAGCAGCTTGACTATTCGATTTTTCAGACAATAATAAGTTATAAAGCCAGTATGTACCATCAGATCAGAAAACAATGTGGGGTTGGGTTGGGTTAGGGGACGGGTGGGGGTGTCGAGGGGAGTGTGTGTGCTGGGCGGGTATAGAAACTCGGGCCGAAATAAAATTATTATTAGAATCTCATACACATTATAGTAAAATTTGGGACAAGGGTGTGATTTTTTTTGTTTAAGTTTTAATCAAAAACTGCTAATTTGTGGTCGAAAGGCAACTCGGGGATGAGAATCTAGCAATATTTTATTGTGATGATGGGGTGGGGGATGGTTGGGGGGTGGTGGTGGGGGTGGTGTTGGGATGGGGCCGCATCATTGATATAGGTGTATATTTGATAAAACAAAACAACAGTATGTTGAGATATCGTTGAGAACCTGACCATTGCACATACGTTCACGCACCTTCGCAACATCTCGATTGATTCTGAACTTCTGAAATTGTACGAATGGTCCGTAATGAACACATGCACGTGAATCTCCGCGTATTTGTTAAAATACACGTTTTAATGCTTTTTTCAATTTTTTCGAGTTGGCGAGTTACAGTTACATAGAACATAGAATAATAATAAAAAAAACTGCACAGGAGTCAATTTACATGTAAAAGGCGGATGAGTGCAGTATCCTCAATTAATCAGTTTGAAAATTAAGTTTATTACTCAAACTGGATAAATCCCCTTTTAGGCTGTGCCTTCTTCATATTAGTAGTATTACTAGTGTTTCGAAATATAGCGATTATTTAGCGAGATTAGGCCACGTATTGAGCTTGGCTGGTGGTGCTGAACGGCTAAACACTAAAGCAGGGTGATGCCCGGATGGTATAATAAGTTTGTATTATATGGCAATATGATATTCAAGTTTGTTTGATTAGTATATGTACACATGGAGTTTGTTTACTGTGTATTGGTGGATAAAGTGATGATTGTTTTGGAATGGTGTTGTTTGTCATGGTATTGCCATTTTGTGTTTACATAATTTTGACTATAGGGGGCGCTACGTAGATATTATTTGGGCGTTATTGTTTTTGACCTGTTCAGCTGCAGTTGTAGTGGTTGGTGTAAGTAACAGGGAAAGTAGTGCTGAACGGCTGAACACTAAAACTGGGTGATGCCCGGATGATATAATAAGTTTGTATTATATGGCAGTATAATATTTAAGTTTGTTTGGTTAGTACTGGATACACATGGAGTTTGTTTACTGTGTATTGTTGGATAAAGTGATCGAAATTTTCTTTTGTTCGTTTTCCCTATATATTTCTTTTGAAATTGGAAGACCATAACCACAGTGGCAGGATCCGGAATGAACACAGGACTTGACGATCCTAAGTCAAACACATTAATCACTGAACCACAGAGCTCCACTAGTCATACCAATATGTTTAATGAAATGGCTTGATATACCTTACTCCCCATGGAAAAACTAGAGAAAACTATTTTGCAATAATGAATTTGTTTTCCTGTAATACCATTTTGATATAATGTATCCAGACCGGTAGGGATATTTGCCATTAAATGACCCGACCCCTATTGATTGAATCACCCCCACATGGTCAAGATCACCCTTGTGGTTATAACTTGGCCATTTCTTAATATATTTTCTGAAATGTTCACTATCATAACTATAAATGATTCAATTTCAAATATAGATATTTATATGTATATGTTAATAATATATATAACCAAACCCTATACTTGTTCAATATTACGTAGGCCCATTCTTCATATTTTATCTAGATGTAAATGGAGGATGAGCCTGTCATGTTCATTCCTGTTTGGCGCCATATAACATTTCATGTGTTGCTGCGCACTAACACCCAATTCAATTCCAATTCAATAGTTCAATCTGTTCCCTTTAACATTTATAATAATGTGTACCTAAGGCCAAATAAAAAACTTATCTGTATTCATACAGTATTTTTTAATTCTTCACTTTACCTTCCTGTCATCTCCATATCGACGACAACAGGTATGTGACTTGAACAAAGTCTTCACAAACTAACCCATTATTAAAAATCGTAACGCATGCGTTATACTTTTCTTGTTTAATATTATCTGAGGCTCTGAATTTATCATGTGTTTTTAAGACAGTCGGTAACCATCGTTTTGTTTTGTTTCAGTCCAGTCTGTGAATTTTATCAACCAGCAAAATTAAAATCTATGCTGCAAAGTTACCTCCCCATAAACGAGGAGCCAGCATCACGGGATATGCTGTTGAGCGCTTGTAGTGAGTTTATAAAGTACAGTGTCAAGACCGGTAAGTATTTATTTAATTGGTTGTTTGCTGATAAGCTTATAAATGGTCGTCTTTAAATTAAAAATAAATAATTTAAGAATAGAATAGAATAACTTTTATTTCCAATCAAGGCCCAAGATAGGCATATAATCACTTTTATTATAAGAATCTTCCTTGGGTATCCGTTGATGTCCAACCCGAGGTATAACTAACGTTTTGCATGTTTTCCTGCATACCGGATGTTGGTGCGGGTGTGACTTTTATCTTTACCCATAAAGATAAGACTTTCCATCCCCATGTAAAACGTGGATAGCCTTAAGTTATCCGGTATGCAAGAAAATACAATGCATAATGTGTATTTAAAAACAAAGAGATTAACAATTAACAATAACATAACTAAGGCTTGATTCCGATTTGTGAAACACAATTAACTGAAGATAGCGAAATATACCTATAAAACATTCAAACATTCTCAAACAATATGTATTCTTTATTAAAAATAAGATGTCACACACTAGTATTTAATTTGCTGAGGTTTGCTTTTAAAAGCTCAAAACGTTTATAACAAATTTTGTATATAAAAGTAGCAGTTATATTTAAGACACCATCATTTTCATTACTTTAACAGCAAGAATATAAACTTATTATTTGAGGTGAAGTAGGTGATTTTTTTGTTCTGAATAAAGCAAGTATAATGACATTAGAAATCAAAAAAAAAAGCAAACAAGAATGTATTAACATTTTAGGATTTCTTTTCAACGTTTAACATTGCGTCAAATGTCAGTAGCTATGTATACATAGTTGTCTTCAGTCCTGTAGAAAAGTCGGTAATATATATGTATACCATGATATGGGGAAATGCTGAACAACGGGCCAGTGTGTGACACTCAGCAATTGGTAAGAACTAGCTAATGTGTCGTAGCAATGACCTTTTGTAACAGTCTGAACGAAAGTATTAAAAACTCTATTTTATTTTGGATTTGGGGTTAAAATTGCCACACGTTTGCAAACATTCATGCTTCATAGAAAATAGTGTAAACTGTTTTGCTACAAGGGAGTCAATTCTTACGGATGGCGGGAGGTGTACAGTACTGGTTCTACCCAGGAAAAGTGGGTGGTCTGCCTCCACCACAAAAAAAATCGAACGACATGTATAACCTTACCTGTGTTGAAAATGACGTGAAACACCATACAGGCAGGAAGACAAGGGAGGTAAATATTTCAGAAATAGATGCGTTCAGTACATACTAGTTCTAAGGCCAAACAAAAAAATAGGTGTGTTTCCTATTGCATGCTCTAACGAAATAGGGTCGGTAGGTGGGCATTTTTTTTTTTTATTTTTTTTTTTTTGAGCAAGATATTGTGAGATTCTACATGTATTTATCTCATAAACCCCATACAAGTTGATGATACAGCTGAAAGTTGCTCTGTGATGTCAGTTTACCTCGATATATTGTGATAAATCATTGTTCAGAACAAATATATATATATGTTTTTTTTTTTTTTTATTGTTTTTTTCATAAAAAGTTTTAGGGTCGGTCCCTTAGAAATAGGGTCGGTCGGGCCACCGGAAACACAGGTATTTTTTTGCTTGGCCTAACCAGTTTTACACTAGCAGACTTCCGAGTACGACCAACTTGGTCTAGCTTCTACATATAAATCAATAATATTTTAGGGTGTTATATTTCTGGAATCTTAAGTATAACATTTGCAGTGTACTCCGACTTTAAACTGTCGGTGGATCCCATCAGGAAGTAAACTGTTGGTTTAAATTATACAGTTTAGATTATTTGGACGTTCTCGCATATTTATTCTCATGTACATACATACATATTTTTTTCTGCAGTACATCCTAGGTTCTTCAACCAACTGTTTGGAGGAATGGATGTCAACAGTCTAGGCGGGGCCTGGTTGACTGAGGCACTCAATGCAAGTCTGTAAGTATCTTTCTGGCTTAAAGGGGTTAATGCACTATTTTCAAACAAGGTTTATTTTAAAGAGCTCTGAAAAACGTGAAAAAAAACGCAAAGAATTATCAAAATGCCTTGAACAATAAAGGAGATATGACCTATTGAAAATTTGCAAAGAAACATAAATGGATGCGGCCATCTTTGAATGATGACGTCATCGCGCCTTTTTACCATAATAAAGTGTATATGGCATATTGACAAAATGTCTTTTAAAACAAAGAAAAGCACAGCAAATGAAAAATAAGCATACAATTTATACGTTTTACATCTATATATTTATTTTTAATCAATTTGCAGTGATTTTCTTTGCTTAAAAATACATTTTGTCTTAATGCAATATATAGTAAAAAGGCGCGATGACGTCATCGTTCAAAGATGGCCACCTAAATTTATGTTCTTTGCAAAGTTTCAATAGGTCACAGCTCCTTTATTTTTCATGACATTTTGATAATTCTTTCAGCTTTTTTTCAATTTTTTCAGAGTCCTTTTAAATAAATCATGTTTGAAAATAGTGCATCGACCACTCTCATTTTATTGCTTATACCATTCAAATTTTAACATAAAATTTAAAAGTGAATTGGGAAAAAATGTTACTAATAACAGCTTTATAATAAGGGACACACTGCAATCTTAGGAAGATTTTGTCGAGCATTAAATTATTATGACATACATGAATGAAAGAAAATCAAATTCATAAAAATGAAAAAAAAAATGTTTTAAACTACCAGTCTTCAAAAGTTTGTTAATAAAATGATTTGCAAATGTGCACATTTATATGTAGAAAAACTAATCGAGATGCAGCAATATTTGCCAAGTATCCCTTAGATAAGATTCCTTATTGATGTCTTAATTTGATGAATGTTGTGTTTAATATAATTAGAGGACAGGTATAAAAAAGATAAGATAATAGAAATTCTCTAGTGTTTAATATAAAATACATTTCTAAATCGTTGTATAGGCATCTATTTGTCAGCGAATGAACATATGTATTTTGTATTTTTATAAGATTGTTGATTCAATGCTAATAAATACAGTTTGAATGGATCTTCCAATAGATTATTTAGTAGCAATACACTGTAGGTCAAATATGCACCGTTATTGCACGAGCAGCGAGCACATGTAATTTGCAACAAGTCTCACAGAGTAAGTTACTTCCAAGTAGTCTACTGTAAAATACAATTCAACGAGGCTATCCTCAGAATGATATATGGTTGGTAGGTTGGTATTTTGCATGTGTTGCATTTGCTATACAGAACTGCATGAACTAAGATACGAAAATCAAATATAAAACGGGAAGCCGTCTTAAATTTCAGGGATGTTTTTTTTTATGTAAGTAGCATTTACAGGAAAGATTATGTATGGTTGTTAAGGATGGCCCATTTATCACATTTCTGGGTTCAATGCAAGACTGATGTAACGCCATATAAATACAGAAAAAGACACAACGGGATCAGGAGTTTTGTAAATTCAAAAGTGTTCAACAAAGTGCAAAATGTTGGTTTAAATTGCACACACACATAAAAAATAGTGCAACTCGAAAACACAATTACCATCCTCGTGAATAATTTTGGTAAATATTAAATCTACGACTCCTTGTAGTAGTAACTATAATCCTACACCCCGCGATAGTGAATCTGTGCTGTTCTGCAAGAACTTGTACTGTCCGGCAACATATCGTACTATTCTGGCTACGTCATGTCAGAAGTAGATGGCTTTTAGGCTCTCCTACAATCCAGGACTGATCATCCCACCGATTTATTCTACTACTCGTTAGTGGCCTAGAATCCAACCCAGGCCCAAGACGCCCAAGGTTTCCATGTGGAATCTGTAAGAAGGCATGTAAACTCCAGTCCATAGCGTGTGATGAATGTTACCAGTGGATCCACAAAGCATGCCTAGGAATGTCAACAACAGAGTTGCTCAAAACCTAATAACTCTTCGCTCATGTATACAGTTCCACCAGTTGACTCTGATAACCAGGTAGCCCAGCCAAACAGGACTGCTTCCAACACCTCAACGTATCAATCCACGAATATAGCATCTCGGAGATTTCGTTCCCATCCACAACAAGCTACTGTACTGCGCCAAGAACCAGTGTAAGCACGGACACTGACGATTTAACTTTTAACTCATCAACACATCATGATATATTCACTCCCTCACCTAAGCCAAGACTGAAAAAGGCTAACCAGAAAAGGAAGACTTGCCTAAGATTCCTAAACATCAATCAATTTCCAGAGCTTACGTAAAAAGGGAAAACTACTTGAGTCTATTATCATCGATAGTGACCCTGATATTATTCTAGGCACAGAGACATGGTTGGATAACTCTATAAAATCAAGCGAAATCTTACCAAACTATTTTGGGTCTGACATCCAACGTAGAGCTAGACCTAGCGATCCTCATGTTGGGGTTCTTATTGCAACAAAAAAACACCTCCTGCTACAAAACACAAAGAAGAGTAAAGACGTTGAACTTATAAGTGGAAAGATATCAGCTGATTCCAAGAAGATCACGATAGCATCTTACTATAGGCCACCAAACCGTACAGACAATGAGTATCCCAACCAGACGACAGAAGAGTTTCGCTTACTGAAAAGTACCACAAAGAAGAGCGTTTTGATCGTCAGTGGAGACTTCAACATTCCAGATATTGACTGGACCAATCTGACAGTCACTGGAACTCAATACCCGGGCAAAGCTAATAATACATTCCTAGACATAGTGGCAGATAACAGCCTTGAACAACTTATGGACTTTCTCACTAGAAAAGACAAGACACTTGATCTAATCCTTACTAGTCAACCCAGCTTCAAGCAGAGATACAAGCCAATGCCATCCATTGGAAACAGTGATCATGATATGGTTTTATTCGACACCACCATCCAAGCACGTAGGCCAAGACCAGTAAAACGGCAAATATACCTCTTGAAAAATGCAGATATCTCAGATATAAAGAAAGACGTTACCACTTTTACTAAATCGTTCCTCAAAAGGCGTTTTAGTAATATTGAACTCATGTGGTCGGACTTCAAGAAAAATGTACTTGAAATTATGAATCACCGAGTACCAACAAAGATGACTTCGGCTAGATTTATTCACTGTTAGATGAATTCCGTCATTAGACGCACCATCAGACGGAAAACAGGCCTACAAGAAAGTCCAGCGGACAAAGAACAAAAGAGACAATGACAAATATAAACGGCTCCAACAAGAAGTACAGTGGGAAATAAGAAGAGCTCATAGGCAATACATGCAATATATAGTTAGCCAAAGCTACATAGAGAAGCCAAATAGGTTTTGGTCATTCGTGAAAGCAAAGGACAAGAATCAACCGGAGTAGCCCCACTAAAGAATAAAGATGGATTCCTGAAGAGTGATAACCAGAGAAAGGCAAACATCCTCAATGAACAGTTTAGCTCGGTGTTCACGAAGGATAGCGGTGGAAAGCTCCCTACAAGGGTCCTAGCAAACACCCTTCCTTGCCCGATTTAGACGTAAGCTGTAATGGCGTGCACAAATCACTCCGTGAGCTGAATATCCACAAAGCTTCTGGACCAGATGAAATACCCACCAGATTTTTACAAACCACAGCGAAAGAACTAGCACCAGCACTTACACGGCTTTACCAATATTCACTCGACAATGGCGAAGTTCCCCAAACTTGGAGAGACGCCAACGTAGTACCTATCTTTAAGAAGGGTGACAACCACATTGCGGCCAACTACCGCCCGGTCTCCCTGACATCTGTTACATGCACAATCCTGGAACACATCGTTCACAGCAGTATTATGTCCCCCTACAACAAATACAATGTACTATGTAACAACCAACATGTCTTCAGGAAACGCAGATCATGCAAGACACAACTACTTATGACCATCGACAACATTGCCAAGTGTTTAGCAGAGGGACATCAAGTCGACATAATCGTACTCGACTTTGAAAAAGCCTTTGCCAAGGTCTCACACCCCAGACTACTATATAAATTGAAATACTACGGCGTAAGAGGCAGTACCAACAAGTGGATATAGTCTTTCCTCACCAACCGTAAACAACTGGTCGTATTAGAGGGAGCCAAATCAAAGCAAGATGTAGTGCTGTCAGGAGTTCCACAAGGTACAGGGTTAGAACCTTTACTCTTTCTGACATACATCAATGTACAGGGTTAGGACCTTTACTCTTTCTGACATACATCAATGATATGCCTGACTGCACCTCCTCAGATGTCCGCTAATTCGCTGATGGGAGTTTGTTGTACCGTGTTATATGCAACACTAACGATTGTGATCAATTGGAAGAATGGGAAAAGACATGGCATATGAACTTCAATTCATCCAAATGTAACGTGATACGAATATCACCAACATCCAAGAAGAAGATCATAGAGTCCTCATACTGGCTTCATGGACAAACGCTTGAGACAGTAGAGTCCAGCAAATACCTGGGTGTCACCCTATCCAGTAACCTTTCCCGGAACAAACACATTGAAACCGTAATAGGCAAAGGCAGCATGACCCTAGGATTTGTTAGACGCAACCTGAAGGATTGCACCAGACCAGTAAAAGCAGCGAGTTACACAACTCTAGTAAGACCTGTCTTGCAGTACGCATCCACTGTATGGGACCCAACGACCCAGTATCACAAAAACTCAATAGAATAAATGCAGAGACGAGCCGCCAGATATGTCACCAACGAATATTCAACACGGACTCGTGTTTGTGCGACCAAGATGCTCAAGGACCTACAAAGGGACTCACGGCAGCAATGACGACAAGACAATCGACTATGCATGCTGTACAGAATCCAACATGACCTGGTAGATATTGACAAGGGCAATTTCCTAAGTAGTGGAGATAGAAGAACCCGTGTCGGACATAAGTTCTACCAGTCAAGAATCGCCAGCGAAGTCTACAGACAGACGGTCTTCCCAAGAACCATCGTATACTGGAATGCCATACCAGCCCATGTTACTGAGTCAGAGTCGATAGAAGGCTTCCGTACAAGTCTGCAGTCGACCCACATTGCATAAACATCGCCAGTGACAATGTTAATAGTTTTAACAGACTTTTAATTGTAAATAAGTAATTTTGGGACAATGGTTGTACCAGTTCACCATGCGCAGCCACGCAGAGCTATCTGACGTTTCATCAGGAACCCCAGCTCTTAATTGGAAGGAGAAGAAATGGTTGGCTACGTTTTATATAATCCTGGTGAATTATATATTTATCTTTCGCGCGGATATATATTTCCTCTTTATTCATCTATAGCAAATGTAATAAAATACCATTTAACTACAGAAATTTTCTGTAATTTGATAGATTTGTAATTGTTTTAAATGTTGGAAATACAAATTGTCAAGGACAATAGCAGCAATGCTCATTGGGCTGAGAGTTGCAGCAAACAGTCCAGGTTGTCACGATGTCGGAGTTGCAGGGACGATGACGAGTTGCAGTAAACATTCTGGCTTATAAAGATCCTAGACAGTTGCAGTGAACACTCCTGTTTGTGGAGATCCTAGAGAGTTGCAGAGCAGGCACCAGTGTGTGAAGATGCACGAGAGTTGCAGTGAACATACCAACTTCTGGAGATCTTAGCAAATTCACCAGCTTGATTCTAGCCATTCAGTGTCTACATAAAACCAGAGGGCAAGAAAGCAAGTCTCCTTCTCCTCAAGAACCAGACTATTCCATGCTGCCTTGTTCATGCCCAATTCAGGCACTGATTTGCAGTGCTGTAATGGACTTTTCCTCCCATTTTCAGCCATGTGAGATATGAGAATCTTCCATGGGTATACAGTCTGAAGATTAGGTAGGAAAACACTGTACGAAGGTTCTGATCAGTATTACCTGGGGTTGGAATTTCCCTATCTGGACAGGATACCCATGGCTTGATTATTTTTCTTGCACACATTGGAAATTGTATTGCTGAAAAAAATGTACATTGTGTATGTTTATTTTTATTAACGTAAATGCAACTATTGATGCTTGAGACTTTAATCTGTCCGCATGTGTAAGATCAGATTTTTCAGCACATGTGTAAAATGCAGATATTGTCTAATACAGAAAAAAGCTTTATTGTATGCATACATGATATATATAATACAACTGATAGAAAACTAAAAACATTTAATTCAATCCAAAATGATTTTGACATACCTGCAACAGAATTCTTAAAATACCACCAACTTATATCTTCAATACCAAAGCAATGGGTGCATGAACTCAACGTAGAAAATGTTAACATACTAAAACAAAAAACGTTATGCGAATGCATTATGGGAAAGACTTCAAACTCAGTCAATAGATATCTCACAAAAGTTCAAATAGATAATTTAAAAGATGACAGAAAATCGAAATCCCAAATAAAGTGAGAAAATATATTTTCACAAACTGCTATGAATTGGAGGTACATTTATAGAAACATATTCAGATGTAGTAAAGATAATAATTTACAAATGTTTCAGTACAATTTCATATATAGGAATATTGTCACAAATAATTTTTTATATAAATTCTAACTTGCCGTTTTGCCGTTTCAAGCATTTGCACATTCTGTAATATGGAAATCGAGACTTTAGACCATCTATTCTGGGAATGTATGTGGACGCAACATTTCTGGAATGAATGCCGTTTATGGATGGAGAGAACAGACATGATTACCGAATTAAATAAATATAATATTTACTTTGGAGAAAGAGATAAAATATTCACTTACATAACCATGTTAGGTAAACAATTCATATATAAATATAGATATAAAGATGAGATACCGAAATTTGAAGCGTTCTTAAGAAAATTGAACAAGAGGATTAACATAGAAATGTACACTGCCCTTAAAAATGATACTCTTAATAAATTTGAAGAAACTTGGAGAAAACTATTAACAACACGTGGGCTGGCCAACGTTGCTCTCTAGTAAACTCATTATCTATTATCTTACAATATTGCCTTCTAATACTACCTTTTTTTTCTTTCCTTCCTATTACACCTCTTAAAATATAGTCATACAATATATTTATTATGATTTAAACAGTGTTATGCAATTTCACTGTTATGTGCTGTTTAAATGTGTGTAGAAATTGTTTTTTAATGTAATGTTGTATGCAAAAAAAGAATAAAAAAAAGCAAAACAAAAGCTTTAACTCACATGCAAGATAGCTCTGTCTCACATAAACTCTTTGTTTTGTTTTTGTTTGCCTTTAATATACAAAGAAAAATAAAAAGATCGGGCAGGGATAGTAGCATTCAAGGAGGACAGTCAACCACAAAATACAGAAACAAACACGCAAAAATAGACAAACAAGAAGGCAAAAGTAATAATAAATGCAAACGACATCACAAACACAAAAGGGTTGACAATAGGGCTATCGCCTTGAAACGGTCAGTGTTAAAGTAGGCCACTTGGGGGTTTAAACCGGTTCTAGGGTGCATCAAATCTCACACTTACCCTACTGCCATCCCATTAAAAAAGGACAGTGTAAATAAAGAAATCCCCGCCATGATCTAATCTCTAACCAACAAGGCAGCATCACTAGGCAATATAAGTAAAACACAAATATGCTCGTGTAAATATAATACAAAAAACAATAGCCTAGAAAGCCACAATGAAGGTACTCAATGACTTGGCAGAAGCCAGAGCAACAAGAGAATAAACCATTAAGGGCATGACAAGAAAGATCATAGACAAACATCAAACGCCACAGTCCAAATGGGCTTTAGGTGGGCGTCATCATAGGGTCCGCAGCCTGTCCGGTCATCGTACAATTAAAGAGGAAAGCATAGTGGCGAACTGTAAAAGGGTCCACCACCAAGCATGCAGTACTTTGCAAAATGATAGGGTCATAACCTCTTTTGATAAACTTTTTAACAAGTTTAACAAAGATAGTATGAAAGTGATCATGACCAAGAATCTTACGAAGTTTATAGATCACATCACCATAGAAGTCAGGTTGTTATAGTACTTGTCGCACAAGAGTCCTTAAATTACCTTTAAATGGAAAGAAGATCAGGGTTACGATAAAATTTTGCAAAGGTTTTACGAAGTTTATGGTAACGGTAACCCTAATGGAGTAGCTTTTTAGTTAAACAAAGATTACAATATTAAAGTCCTCAACTCGAGTACAAGCTCTTGAAAAACGAATATGTTGAGACACATACATCCCATAAGAAGTTGCTCGGGGAACATCCCCATCCACGTGGGGATAATAAACAATGTCAAAATTAAAATCATCTCTCTTGTCATAGATTTTGCTAATTATTTCACCATTTTCATTCGAGAGATCTAAATCAAGAAACAATTTGTCTATAACCAGTGGTTCCATACCTGACGAAAATATTATCTAATAGGAAGATGAGTGCTTCACAAACTTCATAGCAAGTCCACATAGTGTAATTGTCTAAAATAATGATAAAAAAGGTAAAAAAGGTAAAAAGATACCACAACTTTAATTATTTAATTATATTATTCTGACAGTATTTTCGGAACGAGAAAAATAATCTGTCAGGAATTAATCCAAGTCGGGTAAGGAAATCTCGTCAAATTCATCCCTGGCTGAAATGCTGACCAACCACGAGATTTCCTTATCCCACATTGATCCTCATGTTGGGATTCATATACTCCTGTTGGTTGACAGGCACGCATACATTGTTTTTGTCAAGCTGTTGCTTTTTTTTTTGCGATATGATCTGCATAGGCAAGTATTAGTTTGTCCAAATATGTTATGGACTATGCATTTAAACATACCTCGTGGGGATGGCAGTGGTTGAGAAGCATCTGCAGAAATGGCCGACCACTTTGTATTTATTCGCTTAATTGCGTACCATTGACGGCCAGTTGTGTTATTTGACAAAAAATATATACATGCTGTTGCAACGTCGAGAACATATGATTGTTTTGTAATTTCTCTTTCGAAATCTCAAACTGGTATTTCAGTATAAACGGGTGTTTCAGTATCGGGTGCACACTCCCCCGCCGCCATCCTCCTTAGTCAATGGATTTCGTTCGGACATACAAATTGTCATTTTATCTCCCTAGTAAGAGGAACTCCATTTAAAGTTCAGAGTATGATATTTCTTTCTTCGAAATCAATGTGGAGCGGCAGGTGTGATTAAAATGACAGGTGTGATTAAAATGACAGGTGTGATTAAAACGGCCAAGGGGATTAGACATGCATCGTATGAGTAGACGTGCATAGAAAACAAAACAAATATGCTTCTCTGGTCTGTCAATAATAATGCTGTTTTCGTGGTAAAGTAGTTGGAATTATTGCCGGAGAGGTATCTTAAAGTGTGTTAAAGTTCGAGGGTAAAGATTGTTTGTTTATTACATTGCAGATACACATACGAGGTGGCACCAGTATTCACCATCATGGAGCTGGAAGTCTACGATAAAATGTTGAAGCTTGTCGGATTCGATGGTGGGGAAGGCATATTTGTTCCAGGTATATATATATAAATTTATATCCGCTTATCGAGGCTAAAACAAATATCCATAGCCTTGGAGTCATAAATTGCTCAACAGTGCTTGAACCTTATAATTATAAAGTGAAATGCACATGTGTTACAGGGCACTCGATCGGCCGAAATTAGGCCTCCCCTAAAAGTATATATTTCCCCCTTATACTGTAAAGAATTCCCCCCTTAAACATATTTAAACAAATAAAAAAATATTAGAAAATTTCAAACTTCAATACAGGAAAACAGCATACTTTTTGTAATTTGGAATGGTACATTCTTGGTGCCACTTAAATAATAAAAAAAACCACTAATTTCTGTTTAGAAATTCGCCTTATCAAGAATACAACGCAAAATTCCCCCTTCCTGAGGCCCTGGCCCCAGTTCCCTACCCCCCCCCCCACCCCCACTTCGCCTTATCAAGAATACAACGCAAAATATCCATTCCTGAGGGCCCTGGCCCCAGTCCCCACCACCCACTAACTAGTGCGCTGTGTTAAGAGGCCAATTGCCAATTTTGCTCTTCAGGGTTCAAATTTAAACTGTTTCCAGCCAACTTTTGAAGCACTTTGCAATACTAGTCCTTCTAGTTGGATGATTGATGGAGCATAATAGGCATTATATAGTAAGGTAGTGGGGCGAACTGCGATATCGGATCTTCTTGATATTTTGTCATTAATTTTAATAACCTATTTCACTCATATCTTTTTCTACCCTTCTAGGTGGATCCATGGGTAACCTTTACGGTATGAGCCTCGCCAGATACAGGAAATTTCCCGAGGTTAAAACGAAGGGTCTGTCTGCGCTACCTAAACCACTGTGCCTATTCACATCTGAAAAAGTAAGATTTATTTATTTAGACAGTGAGCATTATTTTGTACAATAGAAAATGACAAGTTATTATAAACATGTCACTTTTCTGTTCAAACAGTACTTGGCAATATAAATAGTGACACTTTGATGTAAAATACAAAAGAAAACCACACTTTCAGAGATTCTATTAAACTTTGTTATATGAACATACTATTCGACTATAGAGAGAGTTATCCATATATCTAACAAGGGGTTACAAAAATATAATATGTATGTGAAATATCTAAGGCTGAGCTAAAATACACTTTTACGCATTTTAAGACTGGCTAATATTTTATTTCAGGGTCACTATTCCATTGAAAAGGCTGCTTTCACTCTCGGTATCGGTTCTGACCATGTAATATCTGTGAAGGCTGACGACAAGGGCAAAATGATGATAGATGATCTTAAAATGAAGATAGAAAAGTCTATTGAAATGGTAAGGATAGTTCTCACTCCTGTTTGGGTATGGAGTTTATTCAAACGAAGAACGTTTTCATTTCACAATTTGTCCAGCGTATTTTGTGTTTTCATGAACGAGTGTTAGCAGTTTAGCCGATTCTACAGTGAATTATTTCTTTATTAACCAAAACAATGGTTAAAGTGTCTATTATAAAAATGTACTCTTCAAAAAAAAGTGGGGTAGAGGGAGATACAATTTAGGGTCGTCCATGCTGTCCATACACTATTGTGACCAGTAGTGAAACTGAATGTATATCATTAATATTCATATTTTTAACTTTCAGGGTTATGCCCCATTCATGGTAAACGCGACAGTAGGGACGACCGTGTTCAACGCCTTTGATCCCGTGGATGACATCGCAGAAGTGTGTAAAACTTACGGGCTTTGGCTGCACGTTGATGGAGCATACGGTGGCAGCGTAATTCTGTCACGTCAACACAGACATCTTGTCCAAGGACTTGAAAAGTAAGACATTCTTGATTGTCTACTAAAATACAGTTAAGGACAGAGAAAATAAGTGCATTTCTACTTGCCCGACCAACCCGATCCAATTATTTTCTCCAGTTAGAGATTTTTTTTATGGAGGAAAGAAAATAGATCTGTGACTAGAAAGTAATGCACTAACATTACAAAGAATTAATTTAGACATATTTTTTTTATACATCGCTTATTGAAACATATTTCATTTTATCATATGGAACTGCTTGTATTCCGTATAATATACCCATTACGTATTTCCTTATATTAATATTATTTCGCCATGTGTAATACAAAGCGACCGAATCAAGTGCAGTGTCAGTACGTTCGTCTAGTTAATGTCCCGGAACACCCCTTTAGTCCGTGGAGTCCGTGGATATAGCACTAAATCGGCGATGTTGTGAGGGTAACAGTCCGCCGTATGTAGATTCACCACAAGCAATAATGTGTAGTTTCTTGTCGTTTTTCAGCCATGTGATAAAAAGGATCTGACACTCGTTGTCATTTCATACAACATTTTATTAAACTCGTCCAGGAATTTGTTATTAAGCTCGCCAGAGGCTCGCTTAATAACACATTCCTGAACGCGTTTAATAACATTTTGTATGAAATGATAACGAGTGTCAGATCCTCTATATACTAGATTCCTACAAATGGCGGGAGGTATACAGTACTGGTTCTATCCAGGAATAAGTGGGTAGTCTGCCTCCACCACAAAAAAACGACAGTCATACATAGCCTAAAATGTGCTGGAAAATGACATTAATACCAAACAAACATGTATACCCTGTTGGCAGTATTGCACACAATGCATTATTCGGCATCGTTATGGGCCATTAAAGATTTATATTTCATAATTTGATGCTTTTAATAATATCTACTCTATGCAGTTGATTGATCAATGTTTTCTTCCTCATTTTCAGAGCTGATTCTATGCAGTGGAACCCGCACAAAATGATGGGAGCCACTCTGCAATGTTCCGTCTTCCTAACAAAGCACAAGGTTTTATTTCCCTATATATTACATGTCCTACCTTGCCTTCTATAACAAATTCCTAAGGTTCTACCATTCCTGCCATGCTGGCTGATTTCGTATTACTTCCATTTTTCGTGTCGACTTTTCGAAGATAAAAGCGATACCATAGGGATCACTTTGTCGTCCGTCCATCACGAATACTTAACGTTTAGCTATTAACGTTGGCTATAACTTTCTCATTTTTAGCTCTACTGGCCAAAGGCCAACAGAGCTTATGGGATGGCGAGTTGTCCATCGTCCGTCGTCCGTCCGTCCGTCGTCCATCCGTCCGTCCGTTAACTTTTGCCTTGTGAACACTCTAGGGCCTTCATTATTAATCGAATCTTTACGAAACTTTGCCAGTGTCTTTATATCAATGAAAGCTCGGACAAGTTCGAAAACCAGCCGGATCGGATAAATTTGCACCGGAGTTATGGCCCTTGTTTTGCTGAAAAATGCCATATTAAGCCTTGTGAACACTCTAGCACCTTCATTTATTATTTGATCTTTACCAAACTTGCACCGATTGTTAATATCAATGAAAGCTCGGAGAAGTTTGAAAATCAGTCAAATCGGATATGTAACACCGGAGTAATGGCCCTTGTTTTATTTTGGAAAATGCCATTTTCTGCCTTGTGAACACTAGCACATTCATTTATTTTTTTATGTTTACCAAACTTGCACAGATTGTCAATATTAATGAAAGCTCAAACAAGTTTAAAAACCAGCTAAATCGGATCAGTAACACCGGAGTTATGGTCCTTGTTAAAAATGCTATTTTCTGTCTTGTGAAAACTCTAGGGCCTTCAATATTAATCGGACCTTTACGTAACTTTGCCAGTGTCTTTATATCAATGAAAGCTCGGACAAGTTCGAAAACCGGCAAGATCGAAATAACTTCACCGGAGTTATGGCCCTTGTTTTGCTGAAAAATGCCATCCATATTAAGCCTTGTGAACACTCTAGCACCTTCATTTATTATATGATCTTTACCAAACTTGCACAGATTGTTAATATCAATGAAAGCTCGGAGGAGTTGTTTGAAAACCAGCTAGATCGGACCATTAACAGCGGAGTTATTGCTCTTGATTTAGTTAAAATTGCTATATTTTGCCTCGTTAAGATGATAGGGCCTTCATTTTTCATGCGATCTTTATGAAACTTTACTAGATTGTTAATATCAATGATAGCTCGGTCAAGTTGGAAAACCAGCCAAATCGGACCAGTAACAGTGGAGTTATGGCCCTTGATTTAGTTAAAAATTCTATATTTTGCCTCGTTAAGACGATAAGGCCTTCATCTTTCATCCGATCTTTAAGAAACTTTACCAGATTGTTATTATCAATGAAAGCTTGGACAAGTTAGAAAAACATCCAGATTGGACCATTTACATCGGAGTCATGGCCTTTGATTTTCTGAAATATGCTATATCTTGGCCTCATTAAGACGAAAGGGCCTTCATTTGGCCAGATTTCATTGAAACTTTGCAGGGATGATCAGTACCAAGCCTAGTTGTACGTAGTCACGGTGTTCCAGTTGAATGATTTTGGCGGAGTTATATAGCCCTTTAAAGGTTTTAATACACAAACTTTGTTCCGACTAGTTCTCTTGAACCCCTGGCCGGATTAAATGAAACTATTTAGGGATGATCAATTCTATGTCTAGTTGTGCAAATCATTGCCGTGTTCCAGTTAAATGATTTTTGGCGGAGTTATGGCCCTTTAAAGGTTTTAATACACAAACTTTGCTGAAACCCTCGCCAGAATTCAATGAAACTTTGCAGGGATGATCAGCACCAAGCCTAGTTGTGCATGTCATCGTCACGTTCCGGTTTACAGATATTTGGCAGAGTTATGGCCCTTTAAAGGATTTTGATACCACAATTTTTTTCTGGGCTAGTTCTACTGAACCCCTTGCTGGATACAGACGAGACTTGACAAGGATGATCAGTATCAAGCCTAGTTCTGCATATCATCGCCATATTTCGGCTGAATGATTTTTGGCAGATTTTTTACCCTTTAAATGTTTTAATACACAAACTTTGTCCAGATTAGTCTCTTCTGAACTTTTTGCCAGATTTCATCGAATCTTGGCGAGGATGATCAGTACTAAGCCTATTTGCACCTATCATTGCCATGTTCTGGTTCAATGATTTTTGAAATACTTATGGCCCCTTATACATAAACTTTATCTTGAGCAAGTAGAGCGTCCACAGGCCCTCTTGGGCCTCATGTTTGATGTTTCCTCTGACATCAAACTTTCAATATATACTCATCCAAAGCTGTAGATAATTTTTTACTGCAATGAGCATTTACTCATCAGATTAAAAATGAATGGGCAACAATGAACCCGTTCAGAGTTTTCATGCTTTCAAAATGAATGCGAATTAATACAGTTTAAAGAAACAACTGTTCTGATTAAATGGTAGTTAAGTAAAAACAAACTAACACTGTATGAGCTATGACCTTTATATTATAGACACATGCTTGGAAACAATTCCATCATGTAAATATGGAATAAACTGTTCCACAGGACAATACATACAAATATAATACTCATGATTTTTAAAAGCTATGAGTATTTGTAGTAAGTTGATGAGTAATGACACTCACAATTTAAAAAAAAAAGGGATTTTGTGAAAAAAGTATTAGTAAAATACTCAAAAACTCAGCTTATCTACAGCTCTGCTCATCATGACAACATCGACATGATCATACTAAAATATAAAGGTCAAGGTCACACTGAAGAGCATTTATTATTTGGGTTAAATACTCTTTTTTTTTTCTTCACGAAAACTTAATGTTGGCTATAACTTTCTCATTTCTTGA
Organism: Cyrtodaria siliqua; assembly: GCA_037043455.1. Lineage (NCBI taxonomy): Eukaryota > Metazoa > Mollusca > Bivalvia > Adapedonta > Hiatellidae > Cyrtodaria > Cyrtodaria siliqua. Next base: position 29,700 of record JAWPHD010011721.1, read on the forward strand.
TATATCTACATCAAATTTTCAATATAATTATATTCGTCAATGACAACATCATTATGACCATACTAAAATATAAAGGTCAAGGTCAAACTGAAGGTCATGATATGGGTTAAATACTCATTTTTTTCATCAGATTTTCAATATATATTTATGACATCAGCGACATTGCCATACTAAAATATAAAGGTCAAGGTCACACTGAAGGTCATTATATGGGTTAAATACTCATTTTAGTCTTCACGAGAAAAGTCAGACCAGTCGACAAGTTCATTTATCTGGGTCCAAAAAACCTTATACCGACAAAGCGCTGAAAGGCGACACACGTGTTCAGCGGAACAACCGTTTAGTAGTGTTTTAATACAGCCCTACTTAAAGCTTTTGACAGTATCTGTGGTGAACTTCTTGGCTCGTCATTAAAAGCATATATTTGAGTAGTCAAAGGCTGTTATTTCAAACTTATCAATAATTTATCCATAAAGGTAAGGGTATCGATGTTCTGCTTATGAATTTGTAACATTTCGTGGTATAATTCATGTTAAAATGTTGGCATTTCAGGGTTCGCTTCAGGCATGCAACTCGGCTGGTGCAAGCTACTTGTTTCAAAAGGATAAACACTATGACGTGTCGTACGACATGGGTGATATGACTCTGCAGTGTGGTCGTAGGAACGACGTGCTGAAACTCTGGATGTTGTGGAAGGGTAAAGGTGACCTGGGTATGGAGAAAGCCATCGACCATCTCTTCATGTTATCCAGATACCTGGCAGATAAAGTGAAGTCTACAGAGGGTTACATGCTGCTGCTTGAACCGGAAGGCACCAATGTGTGTTTCTGGTACGTCCCACCTAGTATGCGGGATCAGGAAGAAACCGAGGAATGGTGGAACAAACTCGGCAAGGTGTGTACAATGATTACTGTTATCAGTGATTTAATGATAAAATGAGATTTTACCAGAGTGAACATATAACAAAGCTTGTCTCCATTGCATCTCTGAATATTTGAAAAGTTTGTCCCAAATTTACCTTCTACTGTGTCAACACCCATAGCTGCACTGCTCTGGCATTACTTGTCCCACCATGTCCCAATTTAATGTCGTCTAGTTTCAGCACTTGACCACAAAAAAGCGACCGTCATATATGGCATAATGTGCTAAAATATTACGTAAAATACCATTCAAAAGAAAACATATTTTGTATGCCCCTGTCCGTCCGTCCGTCCGTGCAAAAACGATATCCGCACTCTAACTTAGCTAATTGTTAGCGGATCTTTTCCAAACTTGGTCAAATAGTAAATGGGCACAATGTCTCGGCCAAGTCCAATAATCGGCTCCATCGCTCCTGTAGTTCCAGAGGTATGGCCCTTGGAATAGTATAAAATCCCGAAATTAATGGTTTCCGCACTCTAACTTGGGTATTGTTATCCAGTATTCTCCATACATGGTCAAATTGTATATGGGCACAATGTCTCGGCCAGGTTTGATTTTCGGTCCCATCGACCCTGTAGTTCTAGAGCCTTTAGAATAGTAAAAAAATGCAAAAGTAATGGTGTCCGCACTCTAGCTTGAGTACTCGTTACCCAATCTTTTCCAAACTTGGTCAAATTGTATATGGGCACAATGTCTCAGCCAGTTTGATTTTCGACCCCATCGCCCCTGTAGTTTCAGAGTTACGACCCTTATAATAGTAAAAAGTCTCGAAATTAATGGTGTCCGCACTCTTAACTTGGATGATTGTTATCCAGTTGTCTCCAAACTATGTCAAATTGTATATGGGCGCGAAAAGAAAGGTTGTCTGCGCTCTTACGTAGGTAATTGTTATTCAATCTTCTCCTAACTTGGTCAACGTGAATATGGGCACAATGTCTCACCTAAGTTCGATTTTCGGCCCAATCGCCCCAGTACTTTCAGAGTTATACCCATTGGAATGGCAAAAATTCACGAAATAAATGTTTTAGCAGGGGCATCCGTGTCCCATGGACACATTTGTAGTTTGATAATACAACATTGAACCGCAGCTACATTTCTAGTTCCAGCATGTCGGGCAGAGCTCCAGATAAGGTGCGTATTTGCGTAAATACGCAAATAAAACGGTAGAAAAAGCAATATAAATACAAAACCATGCGTATCGTATCGCAAAAGAAATGTTTGATATGCAATTCCTCGCAAATTGCTTGCGTATTTGCCAATTTTTACAAGGAGATACCCAATTGAAAACATCCGGGTAAGGTAAAAATACCCAATTGAAAAAGCCAATTTCAAAATGCAAATACTCAATTAAAATAAAAACAATGGAGTAAAAATACTCAATGTCCAAATCCTTATCTGGAGCTCTGGAGTGAGTGTCCGATTCACCTTCTGTTTCTTTTCTATAGGTTCCACCCATAATAAAGAAGCGGATGATGGAGTGTGGTTCGCTCATGGTTGGTTACAATCCGGATGGAAAGTTTGGGAACTTTTTCAGAATGGTTTTATCGAACTTTGACACAACCACAGAGGATATGGATTTCTTGATACAAGAGATTGACAGACTTGGAAACGATTTGTAACGATTGATAAACCTCTCCTCATACCTATCGGTATGGTCTGGTGTCATCATTACTACATTAATATAAAAGGAGTCGGGTAATAGAAATTCTACTGAAAAAACTATACCATTATAAAGCACTTATGTTGCAATACTAAATGGGAAGAGGAAGCGATCTTAATGCATCTAGGCAGATTTTTCCTAGATTGTTTTACATTTATATATTTGTGACAAGGACGTCGCGTGGAATCTAATCGGATGGCTTCTGCACAAGAACGGATCCATCGCTAATCCTGGCAACTTGCCCTTCTAGTAATTTAATGGTTTCTAGTATTCATGTTGGTTATCATTTACTTCGAATAGACAATGGTTGGATCCTATTTTCATTTATATAATGAAAAAACGTTATGTCATGGAAATTCCGTTATTTCCAGAAGCTGTTTTATACTATTCCATTACTATTCGGATGTATTTGAAGCGAATTTTAATTTGAAATCTATTCAAATGTCTTGATGTAGATGAAGTTTAAGGCTGCTTGATAGCGATCGAATAACATCAACAATTTGAAACGCGCAAAGGAGAAAGTACGCAAACCGAATTTGAATTTGAAAATGGCAAGTTGTCGCCTAAAATCTCAGGTTTATATTAACTTTAAATTTTTTGTCTCCGGTTTACAAATAATTTTACTAAGATGTTTCATGTAAAGGAGAACTGTCGCAAAAGTAGAAGGCAAACTCTGTTTATTTTTTATGTAAATATTTGTTCGTGCAAAAATGTTTGGAAACTGTAGGTGGAGGTACGGACGCGTCCCATTTGTTGAACATGTTCTAATATTCCATGGTATCAAGCGATAAAATGTGCATATTTTGCACAGTAAATCCCATGCTCCTGGTAAGTAGTGCATGGTACTGAACTATTCATGTTGGAGAAATGTGTCTAACAGTTGAACAAAATGTCCATTTATTTACAAGTTCTGTGGAGAGATTGGGTGTGGTTGTGAGGTGTTAGGGTGCAGTGAAAAGCCACACCATTATATCAAAGCAAATATAACTTTAAAACCCTAGAGATCATTAGTTTAAAAAATATTAATCACGTGATAAAATGGCGGGGTAGAAAGTGTTTTTTTCGCTCCGTGTTTTTCTGTGTTAAATATGTTTAACCAACAGAGTTATGTTTGAAAACTTATAGAAATCGTAAGAACTGATCTAAGAAATGGATGTTGAAAGATTGAAAGTGGAATTATGAATATTATGAATATTTGTAACTGTGTGTTTCACCTGTGTTTCACCTGAACACCTGAATACCTGGATTACGTGAGGAATATTTTTACACGTTTACCTGTGTTATCGGTCATCTCTGTTATTATTAATATATAAAACTTGACTATAAAACATATTGGATTATATAATACGCGTCAACGAATACGTAAGTCTTGATATTATTTATATTTATAAGACAACATGGCATCAACAACGTCCAGTTCTCCGAACTTAGATAAGAAGAGAGGGCCTGAACCGTGTACGCCAAGTCCAAGCGCGCAACCATCCAAGAAATCTAAGGACGATAGTTCCGATGAGGACAGTTTAATGGATACTGAGTCCACCGTTCCTCTTTCCTCTTCCGAAATGAGGAAAATTGCCCATAGTGTGTTTAAGTCCATGAAGGAGGACATGAAAGACTTTATAAGTGATACAGTAAAGTCTATGGCCCAGTCCGTTGCCGACGCCGTTGCCGACACACTAAATGTTAGACTCTCGAAACTTGAGTCAGAGAACCGTAGACTCTCGGAGCAGGTTGAAATTCTTACAGAGCGTGTTAAGCACTTGGAAATTCAAACTGCTGATCGTGGTTTTAAGTTAGACGTCGCTAAACAATATTCAAGACGTAATTGTCTACGAATCTCTGGGTACTTTGAGTCCCCCGGTGAATCAACGGACGATATTATTATTAATGTGGCAAAAGCGTGTAAGATCAACGTTGACAAGACTGACATTGATAGATCCCATCGTGTTGGACCAGATGCTCATAGTAGGCCGAGAGATGTAATAGTAAAATTTACTTCTTACAAACCAAGGAACGCTTTATATAGAGCCAGGTTTGACCTTAAAGGAAAGGATGACTTTAAAGGTGTCTACGTCAACGAGGACCTCACACGCGTAAGATCCCGTCTTCTATCGCACGCCAGACACCTAGTGAAAGCCGGGAAGCTACAACAGGCATGGTCCAGCGATGGACGCCTTTTCTACAAGGACAATACGGGACCCGAACGTCATCTACTGAGAAGTGCCAGTGACCTCGATAAATACACATAAACAATCAGTCACGAACTGCATGAACAAACTTTTGTTAACATAAGTTAAATGGGATAACTGTATTGTTATTATATACCATTAAACTAGGCCTATAATATGGGCATAATACGGATATTTGAAATATACAAACATTATATATTTACAATTTATTTACCATTAAAATATTTACTATTTGTCATTAAATAGTTGCTGTTGATTGACTACCTGTCGATACAAGTTCACAAGAATGTGTACTACGCACGTGCAACTGCAAATTATAGCGTGATCGTATTGTAGAGGCTTATGAATAGCGAGTCACCGATAATCCGTTGTAGGTTGTTTTGTGTTCTGTCCACGGGTTTTGCATATTTAACATTCGTTACCGAACTATTTTAATCTTTTAAAATACTGATACCATATATTACGCACTTTGATAATAGTCCTCAAAGCTGTAACTAGTTTCATACTTAAAAAGCGTGCTTGCTAAAATGATCAAGCATACATATTCAACACACATTGATTTAAAAAGCATGCTCGTGCACTGCAGCTACTTTAGTGACGTTTTGTATCCTTAAAATGTATAATTTAATGTTGCACATTCTACAGGCAGCAACACACTTATTATAACCTGAAGTTGGTGCATTTGTTTTACTGTTTTTCTCTAAATATTTATAGCAGAAAATCACCGAGTCGAAACACACTTATTTGTGTGTGTTTTTTGCTCTCTCTCTCTGTTGTTTTTTTTGTGTTTTTTTCTAATAACTTCTAATGATTATTTGTTTGTGTAAGGTTCTTTCAGTTTTCTTCTTTATTCGTTCTCTCGCTGTCTATATACTATCCCCTCTCTCACTCCCCACAATTCAATGTTTTGATCAGAGTAGTTTGCACCATCACGGCCCAGTGCGTCTACGCGGAAATTGTGTACGGTCTTGTACCCTCATAGGTAATTATATATGTATTCTGCGTGCACGCATTGGGTTGTTATGTTGTAAAACTAGTGCTTTATTTATCATCATATGCTCATGTGTTTGCCTTTCACATTATCAATATTGCTCATGCGAACTATATCATTGTACTGTAAATTGTAGTTATTCATTGTTAGTTTTGTTGAATTGCTTATTGAGAGCATACACTATGTTGTTTTTGTTTTTCGAGTTGCCAGTGGCCATTCACGATATATATTATACTTGTAACTGTAGAACACAATGGGTATTGATGTGAGTTGCTGGAGAATGGCCATAGGCACATTCAATAACAAATTTAACTTGATCGGAAAGAGAATGTATTTTCTCTGTAAACCGTTCAGTTTTATAAGTTACTTACTTAAAGGTATATTGAAGTTATTTCGATGTATAATAGCCATTATTGCAGGCGGTTCTAAATCGCTCTCAAACCTGGAATTTTCTTTTGTTATGGTATTATTAGTTATTATGTCGGGCGACGTTGAAATGAACCCAGGTCCTGAAAATGCGATCGAAAAACATAGCCTTTCCATATTTCACTTAAATATTCGTAGTATACGCAACAAAATGGAATATATTAAGGACCATTTATTAGATTATGATATCTTGTGTTTTACAGAGACCCACTTATCGGAAAACGTTCCCAATGATGTTATATGCACAGAAGGTTATAATAACATTTTCCGAAAAGATACATCTGCATTTTCTAGCGGACTACTAATGTATACTGCGAATAACATTATTTCAAGACGTGTATTAGAACTTGAATTTTTACTACCATGCTCACTCTGGATTGAAATTAAAGATAAAACCGAACATTTTTTAATATGTACAGTTTATCGAAAACCAAATTCGAGTAATATTTTTTGGGATAACTTAAACATAAGCTTAGAAAAGGCATACGAATTATCGAATAACATCATTTTAGTTGGTGATATCAACGAGAACCAACTAAACACTGATAACCATTTTTTAAAGGACATAATGCAGCTTAATAATATGACAAACATTATAACTGAACCAACTCGAGTAACAGATCTTTCTTCTACGTTGATAGACCCCATTGTTATCTCCGATTCGCTAAAACCGTTAGATTCCGGAATTTTAAACATACCACGTGATATAAGCGACCACCGTGGCACATACTTAATGTTTCAGTATAGTTACAATGTTCGACCAACTTATACCCGAAGGGTCTGGAACTATAATAAAGCCGATTTCATAAAACTCAACGATAATATTCTACAAAAAGACTGGTCTTCCTTACAAAACGATTCGCTCAGTGTTGCGTGTGAACATTTTACGAAATCCTTTTTTGAATTGATTAATGTGTGCATTCCATCGAAAAATGTAACAATTCGCCCAAATGATAAACCGTGGTATGATTCCGAAATAAGACGTGTGTCAAGACAGCGTGACCGTCAAAAAGTTAAAGTGACGCGTACTCAATCTCTGGCTGATATAGCTGCGTACAAAAGGCTACGAAACAAAGTTAATAATCTAAAAAGCCACGCTAAAGAACGTTTCTTTAGTAATGTTGAACACACAATTACTGAAACAAAATATATGCCAGGCATTCGATGCTAAACAATTTACATGCATTGTTTTCAATGATATATCTAAAGCATTTGATCGCGTTTGGCATAAAGGTCTTTTGTTCAAGCTAAAACAATATGGTATCGATGGCAAGATTTTAGCTTGGATATCTGATTACCTCTCAAACAGATCTCAAAGAGTCCGCGTCGGATCTGCAACCTCCGAATCGAAAACACTAACTGCTGGAGTTCCTCAAGGCTATGTCTTGGGTCCTCTTTTATTTTTGATATATGTAAATGATATTGCCGAAAATATGCTGAGTATAACTCGTTTGTTTGCTGATGACACTTCGTTATCAGTCTCAACATCTAGTATAAACGACATGGAAGGAATTCTTAATCATGACCTGCTCATGATTACGGAATGGTCAAAGCAATGGCTCGTGCAATTTAATCCTGCCAAAACAGAAGCAATGTTTTTTTCCTTAAGTAATAATGATCGCCTTCCAACTTTATATCTAGACAATGTCCCGCTAACCTTTGTTGATAATCATAAACATCTAGGAGTAACACTGAGTAATAACGGTAAATGGCACGAACACATTAAAAATATTGTTGCTTCTGCGTCAAAAGTGCTTGGATTAATGAGAATGCTTAAATACAAAGTAGCGCGCAAAACACTTAATCAGATATACTTGTCTTATATGCGCCCAATACTGGAATATGCTTCCATTACTTGGGATGGATGTACTTTACTAGAAAAAGATAGCTTGGAAAAGTTACAATATGAGGCAGCTCGTATTGTGACGGGTCTAACCCGATCAGTATCCATACATCGCTTAATATCCGAAATAGGATGGGTTTCACTTTCTGATAGAAGGAAAATGCAAAAACTTATTTCGGTTTATAATGTTAAAAATGGAACCGTTCCAAATTACATTTCAAACATTTTCCCACATCTAGTTGGAGATTTCAGCGCATACAATCTCAGAAATAACGATAACTATGCCACTATTGCTAGGAGAACCGAAATATTCAATAACTCGTTTGTTCCTTCCTCTCTTAAACTATGGAATGACTTGCCAATAGAGATACGAAACTCTGAAAGTATCGCAATTTTTAAGAGAAGACTACTATCATCTGTATTTTCTAGAACAAAAACTGCCACCTTACTACTTAAGTGGACAAAGAGTATTTGCTGTTTTACATGCCAGAATGAGGCATTTGTGTAGCAATCTCAATAACGACTTATACCTAAACCATTTACGAGATTCACCGACTTGCGAGTGCGGCTGTGAAGTAGAAGATGCTGAACACTATTTTCTCCAGTGTAACACATTTTCAGCTTATCGGCTTCATCTGTTTCAGTCTACTCGCCATTTACACCCGTTAAATGTAAGCACACTCCTTTATGGTCGTGAACAGATAACTGACAGGGAAAATGAATCCCTCTTCGCAGCAGTTCAAACATATATACGAGAAACACATAGGTTTACCTAGGTGTCTGATTCTACGACACATTCTTGCCATTATAGTGTTTACTGTTGTTGTTGTTATTACATATCTCAAGTTTTGAGCTATACCAATTGATGTAACATGTATACACTGTTAAAAGCGTTAATGTTTTCTAGCTGATTAGAACTTAGAGATTGGGGAAAACTCTCTCTCTCTCTCTCTCTCTCTCTCTCTCTCTCTCTCTCTCTCTCTCTCATATGTTGTGTTCACTATTCATCACTCTCTCTCTAAATGTATTATTTGCCATTGTTATTATTGTAATTTATTTCACTCAGCCATACGCATTTGCAATTTCAAGATGTTAACTGGGAAGGGTTTAAACTAATGTTGGTAGAACTTGTTACCCGACCCATTTGTCATAATAATATTTCTATTGTATATATGTGGATAACATTCTGTATGTAACACATTATTGGCAATAAAAAATGTTTAAATCAGTTAATATAGAATGCTTAACTCAGGCATCAGAGCAATACATGCGTTAAAAATAATACTTCTGAAATATTTATGTTCAAAATTGTTACTAATTTATTCTGGATATAAGGTCAAAGTCAATACTAGTCAGGTAGAGTGTATCTTGCTGGCAGATCAATGATTTGTTATGATTAGATGGATAAGGAATGTCCACATTAATTTATCCATATTCAAAACAGGTTTCTATGATGCAGACAAAAACAAGTATAAACTATGCTAAACATGATGTAAATTAAGACTTATAAAAAATTTCATAATGTTTTGATTATAGGTATTAGGTAATCTACAATATTGTGTTAAATTGTTCTTTTCAATTATTAGACATACACTTTCAAAAACAGCCACAGTTTATATCATTCAGCAAGAACTTCAACTTTTAAAATTAAATATTAAAATGGCACCATTTCTATAAAAGAAACAGCAAATATAACCTTATTTAACTTTCAATGTGGATTGAAGCTTTAATACACAGATGGAAATTACCTTGCTTGAAATATGTATGATGCAGAGGGAGACAACACAAACATTAAGTTGAAAAGTATGTGTGTCATGATACAGCATTCAAATGAAGAATTTTTTCAACATTTTCATAATTTAGTAGGTATTTTTCAATATATTATTATAATGTCCGGTGTGATGTAAACAAGTTTGAAAATAACGCTCAGGTAAAAAATCGTAAATAATTAATTATAACGTCGGTTTTCATCGGTAAAGTAATATAAAGGATTTTAATAGTGATATAATTGTATTATCTATCAAACGGTATATTAATTTTAAAAATAGAATGTGAAGTAGTTCAGAAATCAGCAAATAATCAAATTTCACAAATGGAAATCTCAGGTATTAGGGATGGAAGGAACTCAGAATCATCACTTGAGGAGAGAAATTATAAACTAAATGAAATTAAATCCATGAAGAAAAAACTTTCTGTGACAGAAAACCAGGGATTACAGCTAACTGAAACTGTTGGCGGCTTGAAACTTAGTTTAAATGCCGGAACATACGAGCTGCTGCGTTTTGCAACTGAATAGTTCTTCATGTCCCAACAAAATAACATAATCTGCAAAAAGATCCCCGTGACTGACAAAGTCGGACATCTTGTTGAAACAAAGTACAAGGTTTTTTCAGGTAAATCGACACATTACACAAAATCGCAATGTTTGATTAACGGAAAAAATACAAACCATTTTTTATAACTAGACCTACCCAAAATATTTACAGTGATCGAAAGGAAAATTACGGAAGACAACATATCCATTGATGACTTCAATACAAGTGTCAAGGAAATGATTACACACAAGGTAGAGCCGAAATGAAAGAAAAATCGTCCGAAGTATTGGCGATTCAAAGCAGCTATGTAGATGAAGTACACCCGGATGATGTTTCTGAATGTTCCGACATCCACAGCATTCCGGATGATAGCGGCCATAATGAACTAAATGACATGGAAGACAAAAGGGATGAAACATCATATATATCTACAGCAATTCTTGAGTGTCTAAGTGTTATTCGGACCGAAATATCAGAGATGAAAGAGCAGCTGTCCAGTCATATTGCACAATCCGAACTACAAGTTGGTCAGCTCAGAGACGAAATATGCAGTATGAAACGTCACTGTACGACACACAGCTGTCAACATCGAAAACTTGTCTGATAAACAGAACGGATTGAGAATAGATCTTCAAAAAACAAATGAAAACTTTGATTCCTTGAAGTTGCTGCATGAAAAAAATGCCGAAATACGAAAAACACCAACCACCACCCAGATTTGCTCCGAAGAAGAACAAATGAACATTCCTCAATCTAATGAATGTACACCGAATACAATTACACCAGTTACGCATGCACGAAAGAATAGCGATACATCCTTCAATGAAAATTCTATAAGACGGGCGGATGGAGAAACAAATTGTAAAACCCTCGTCGAGAATCGAACCATGATTATAGGAGAATCGATATTAAAAGGAATTCAACGGAATGGCCTAAATAGTACATCAGATATTATTGATGCAGGTGGGGCGACAGTCAAAGATTTGGCGTTACGGATTCGACAATCAAATATGGCGCAATATGCCAACGTCGTCATAAAGGTTGCAGAAAACTAAATACTTTCCCATAGACCTCCTGTTGCACCTGTCAGCTAATATCTCAAGAATTATACACCAGATTTTCTTTAAATTACCTTATTTCATAGATATTTCCATCACAAAGCCTTTGAAAGTGTGAAAAAGACAATTTTTTCTGCTCAAACTCTCTGCACATGTCTGTGTTTACAAACACTATTGAATCCGCACTGAATATTGACATGCAATTTCAATGGATGTTAAATTTTCAAAAACATTAAAAAATATTTTTTTATTTAATTTAATGATCCTAGCTGATGGGGATTATTTTACCTATAGTTTATCCTTCCTGAAAATGCATATTGAATATTTCAAAGTTATATCTGCTGACCTCTGTGAACTCTGTGAACTTTCACTTCTGTACTGAATCGTACACAACAAAAGGCGGGGCTTCAGCCAGGCTATATTTAGCTGTACGCAACCTATAGAGAGACATTCAGACCTGACAGAAGGTATTTTTTCTGGCTAAATGTTTTGATACATTTAATCTGAGAACAATTAAACCATTCTTTTTTAGAAAAAAATCCTTTTCGACAAAATATGAGGGCTTAAAATAGCTTCGGCTAAGGCAAAATTCCTTCAGTTTTTACGCGTAATTCCAGAATCTTCAAAATGCCATATATCGACAACCGTTCCAATCTTTTGCTTCAAATAAAGTGATTTAAAATTGATTTCATCAACAACATGTGATGTTTAACCAGTTGAAGCTATCTTGAAAATAATATCTACTCAAAAATGATATTTGTGATTTTCAGGGGTCAAAATAGCAGATTTTACCATAAAAATGCCACAGTTTTTGTATATATTCAAAATCTGCCTTTAAATGAATTAATTAACATTATTCAGCAGTTTCTATATGTGAAACCATCAAGAAAATGCAACTTTTCAGTTTAAAAATGACAAAAAATAATTCTGAGACTATCCTCCCCAACTCCATTTTTAGGGCCATGCCATGTTTTACAATATGCTCATTACACAAGATTGACTGTTACTGTACTATTTATTGTATTTGTTTTATTAGATATTGTTTGTAGCATATTTACAGGTCATTTTCATGCAACCATGCAACCAATAAGCACTGTTTAAAGTACAGATCCATGAAAATTCATTAAAATGAAGGGGGTTGGGTAAATAAAAACTTTTAAAAAGCATAGAAAAGGTCATATTTTTGGCTAACTAAATAATTTAATTTGTAAAATGTATTAAACCGCATAAAATATTTGCATATCGACACTAACCGTATAGAAGCGATGAACTCAAAGTCAGCGTTTACCTCAAAATCTTTTTCAAAACAGACATAAGCGGCTTTTCGACATCTTTTCGGAAAGATGTAGATTGTCGCTTACTGACATTTTTGCCAAACAACGTATGCAAAGCCCTCAGAAATGAATAAAACTTACTAGATATATCTTTAACTGTGTCAAACATGTGCATTACAGGCCAATTTTGTATACCAGGTGTCAGGTATGGCTAATTTTGTGTCCACAACCTTTAATAAAATAATTTAAAATAACTATTTTGCATCATAAAACTTGGAAATATTTAAAAAACATGAAAAGAGTTATAAGATAAGTCAAAATACACCATAATTTAACATTTCTCACACTTTCAAATCATTGTGTTAGAAAAAAAGTATGTCTACTTTCACTTTTACCATATACAGAATCTAGACTATAGGTTGCAGAAAACTAAATACTTTCCCATAGACCTCCTGTTGCACCCGTCAGTTAATATCTCAAGAATTATACACCAGATTTTCTTTAAATTACCTTATTTCATAGATATTTCCATCACAAAGCCTTTGAAAGTGTGAAAAAGACAATTTTTTCTGCTCAAACTCTCTGCACATGTCTGTGTTTACAAACACTATTGAATCCGCACTGAATATTGACATGCAATTTCAATGGATGTTAAATTTTCAAAAACATTAAAAAATATTTTTTTATTTAATTTAATGATCCTAGCTGATGGGGATTATTTTACCTATAGTTTATCCTTCCTGAAAATGCATATTGAATATTTCAAAGTTATATCTGCTGACCTCTGTGAACTCTGTGAACTTTCACTTCTGTACTGAATCGTACACAACAAAAGGCGGGGCTTCAGCCAGGCTATATTTAGCTGTACGCAACCTATATATTGGCGGAATTGACGTCGCACGCGGGAAGACGGCCGTGACGTTAGGCGCGGAAATAAAAGGCGTCGTCAATGCACTAGTTCGGCGGGAGTGTAAGGTGTACCTTAGTACTCTGTGTCCCAGGAAAGATGCAGAAGTAGTCGGATACAATGATGCTTTAAAACAGATTTGCCTAGATACCGGAGCTTGCCTTGTTCAAAGTCATATATTCTTCACCTATATGAACAAGAAACCGGCACCACACTACTTTTCACCCGATGGAATCCATCTCAACGGTCTGGTTCGAGTACATTACTCATGTGCTTCAATGAATGGATTAATGTAGTCAAGAAACGTTTATCAACTGAAGCCAACTGTACTACAAAACGCGCAAATCAATCAAATGAACATAATACCGGCGGCAGTCCTTCCGGTGGCATGTTTAGTCAGCAGCAACGTCGAAGACAATCTTTCCACCGACCAATATTTGGATGGAGTGCACGCGCGGGTGATAACGGAATCAGTCACATAGTTTCAAATCGCGGCTATTCACGATACTGTGACTATTGTGACATGAATAATCACAATACCCAGGACTGTGGATTCCCAGGACTGTGGTCTCAATAGAAACGGTAGCGGATATAGAAACTACTTGGGTAAATTGGATATAACACATTTACCCAATAATATTCCAAACCCATTACGCCCTCTTATTATATACTATCACTAATCCAAAAACATACTAAAGGCTGTAGATTCATTTATGATCTGTTGATAAAAAAAGTATTTACCCAAAGTCATTAATATTAATGGAAGAATGAAGTTTTAACAGTACCTAACTATAATTTCGAAACAATTTACGCAATACCATTTAAAATAACAAAAAGATCCAAATTTACTAAGGTTACAACATAGGATCAAACATAGAATTCTGGCAGCTTTTGCAATATTTTACCTGAAACCATACTGTACATCACTTGTTTTGGAATTGTGAAGTTGTAAAACAGTTCTTTCAGAATACATTAGAAATAAATGTAATATAACTTTGACAATTTGGGAAGAAACGGATATCTTATTTGGAAATAATAAATTTGGGCTAAGTCCACGAAGAGGTAAAAATGGCCCTATAAATTGTGAAAAAAATAAAAAAGATATTTTTCAGATGCTTTGACGTTTTTCACACGTTAGAAGTTTGAATTTTCCAGAAACAATACTGTTTCTAACATCTGACTCAAAAAAGAATGATTTATGTGCATTGTAATCTCCATAGCAACTCGCTATTTCCTAATTTTCCAGTATCTTGAGCATGTTCAAACCATCATTGCACACTGTGCGCAGTCGTCGACCTTGCTAAACCAGGTATATTTAAATAGCGTATATAATTGTTGTTCTAGTCATAAAATTATAGAATGGTCGAGGCATGCGCTCTATGTGAAAATTATTTTTTCTTTCTTGTCAAATGCCAGTTTTCGCTCATTGCCAAATACTGCAGGTCTTCGTCAGATGTAAAATCATAATGTATTATCATAACACATCAATAAAATTGCAGAATTAAAATGTCTGTGTTTTTATTTTGATTTATTTATGTACAACAAAGGATACAGTGGTTTGATTTGGTTAGTAAATGATCGTAAACAGTTACCGGCTATCCATACGTGTATAACCCTAAGGAACCCCACAAAGTGTCAAGCAGCTACGATCGAATGTCAACAAACCGGCACAACATTTCGGGATTATTTTTCGAGACTTAACTTATTCAACAATGTGAACGAAGAAAACACAGACTGGGAAAAGTCCCAATAATTTCAGTAAGTATCGCATTTACAGTCTAGTAATTATTATTTATGCAACTTGTGGACAAAAGTCTGAAAAGACGATCGTGACAATTTAGGTCGTCTGCTAGTAGTAGTATTGGGCTACTGTAACGGTAATGTACTGTAGGTATTCATAAATCAATGACACAAATAGGTCTGCATCACATCAGTGTGAGAATAAATAATATATTACAGACTATAAATGTTGTTTTCAGTGCAGTAGAGTACAGTCTTGTCAAAGAATCAAATTGAACAAAATCAGTGTTGTCATTTTAACAGCATAAAAATCGGGTCATTGAAAAATGCATATAGTACAGAACAAATAAATCACTTGTACGTACGCGGCCCTAATGTCGTCACTTTTCCCGATATTTCACAACGCGCAGGATCTCACAAGACTACCGCGGTAAAAGCTCTACTTTTAAACCATACAGACACCTTTCATACAAATCAAGATAGCAAAAATAGGCTTGTGAGATGATGTTTTTCTACCAAGATGAGCGTAGTTTTAGCACAGGTGAACGGCTGACGACTTTAAGACCACCAGGTCCAAAAGTCGTCAAGGGTGTGTTCCTAAGCTCGTCACCATGTTCCTAAGGTCGTCAGTTCTTGCAGGTTGTAAAAAAAAACACCATACTGCATACTGTAACATTTAATTTTAATTATCAAATATCAATACCATCAAACATGTACGTTCCATTTTGGTTAAATAGTATTTCGGAAGAAGTTCAGAGTGAATTTTCCTTTAATAAAGACGAATGGCAACCCTTTTTGTAGTATTAGCAATTAACGCATTTGACTCTTAAACATCATATGAACAGTTCTTGATAGTCTTGGAGAGAAACATATATATTGAAAACGCTACTAAGTTGTATGTAAAAATAAGTATTATTTGCATGACGTAGATACTACTTTTACCACTGCGTGACTGCACGGGGAAATGAGGTAAATCTGAATTGTATAGCTGCACAACCAACTATTGCCAGATAATTGATAAATACGTTAACCTGTGGATTAATTTACCTGTTCAAAGTTTTCTACGTCATCAAATAAAATCTTATTTTCACTTTTCATAGATATTGCAATGTGTGAATTGTTAATATCTATTGTTGTGTATTGATTTCGATTTAAATAAACATGTTCATGAAGCAAAACATGGCCAGAGAACTTCAATATCTGCAGCCAAGATTTCTAAATTTGCGCGTTCGGAGTCGCTGGCGCACGAGAAAAACATGGCTATCCAAGACAACATAGTCTGCATTTTCCACCTTTTTTTCGGCTTCCCATTTAGTTATAAGTCTCGATCACCGCACGTGCAACGCCTGTCTACTTTAGCACGAGGATACGTATAATTAAATGGAGATCATATATAATGTGTGGTGATCAAAGTACCACTCATGAACATGATGAAGGAATAATCTTTTCAAACTCGTGACAGCAAGACACCTCGAACGTCCATGTAAGTCATACATTCCCATTTCTTCGTTTCTCTGTCAAGGCTGTTTTCAACATCTTATCGAAGCTAATGGTGAGAAATACGGAAGGAAGTTAACAATTATGCAAGAAAATGAAATTCCTACCTTTTAAAATTAACTCGCCTTGTGACGTTTCTATCACGTGACAAAGCGAAAATCGCTACGAATGAAAACTGACGACTTTAGGACCGTGACGGCTATAGGACCGCGTACGTAGAACAGAAAGGTTTGGAGTTATTACTGTATTATTTCTATGAAGTTATATATATATATTATCCAATTTTTAAATCAACTTTGAAGAAAGCTATTTAGGAAGTGTCTTAAACCGCTTGTAAACATTGAAATACACCCCACTGGATACCCCCCACATAATGAAATAAATAAATAGCTCGCACAGCTTTTGTTGCATAATGCTAACTGTAATAGTTAACTTATGTAAAATTAATTTTCAACATATAGCAATAAATCCTCGGTGGCCTAGTGGTAAGAGTCGGGGATTGCTAATCTACTCTGCAAAAGATAGTGGTTCAAATCTTGCGTGTTTTGTTTTATGCCCCCGGAGGGTGGCATATAGTAATCGCACTGTCTGTCCGTTCGCGTGTACACTCGTGTCCGCTTCATAACTCTGACAATAATGGACGGATTTTCAAATAACTTCGCACAATTGCTCACCACAACAAGACGACGTGTCGCGCATAAAAACCAGGACCGTTACTCCAAAGTCAAGGTCACACTTAGAGGTCAAAGGTCAAAATCCGGTCGTCTATACACTCGTGTCCGCTTCATAACTCTGACAATAATGAATGGATTTTCAAATAACTTCGCACAATTGCTCACCACAACAAGACGACGTGTCGCGCACAAAAACCTTGTCCGTGGCTCCAAAGTCAAGGTCACACTTAGAGGTCAAAGGTCAAAATCCGTTCGTCTATACACTCGTGTCTGCTTCATAACTCTGACAATAATGGATGGATTTTCAAATAACTTCGCACAATTGCTCACCACAACAAGGCGACGTGTCGCGCACTAGCCTCGGTCACCAGGCCCGCTTCTGATTTCTTCGTTACGCTATGCTTCAAGGATCCAGAACCAGGGCCTAGGTAAAATAGGACGTTTAAAATCGCCCTCTCGTTTTGGGCGATTTTGGAGAGATTTGGAGAGATTCAACGAGACTTTCAAAATACATATTTTTAAGTTAATTTAATAATAATTTCTTACTATTAAATTATGAGAAGCAGCAAGTGACGTTAAAAAGTTAACTGATGCATCAACAATTGACGTTGTACGTTTATTTACAACATGACGTCACGCAAACATCGACTTTATGCGCGTGAAAAAAACGCGCGAATAAATTGTTCTAATCGCTAGTGGGCGCTTTAATTGGCCTAATCTGCCCAGACCGATATATGCAAGTAAGACATATGCATGATACGGTCTAGCTTACCGAGACTAGTCGCGCACAAAATCCAGGTCCGTGGCTCCAAGGTCAAGGTCACACTTAGAGATCAAAGGTCAAAATCCGTTCGTCTGTACAATCGTGTCCGCTTCATAACTCTGACAATAATTGACGGATTTTCAAATAACTTCGCACAATTGCTCACCACAACAAGACGACGTGTCGCGCAATATATATGTATTATGAGGGTTCTGGACCCAAATTTTTTTTTACTCGAGATTTGGTCCAACAACTCCATAATACATATATATGAAATACTCCTACCACAAGGTGCTGAAATAAGCTGGGTTAGAGTTATATTCTGAGATTTTTTAAATGTTGATTTGTTATTAAATTTACACCCAAATCAACAATTTTCCGAGCTTGAATACGAAGGTGGTGGATCATACTCAAACACACTACTAAAACAATAAATCACACACTTTTTAGACTTTTTTGTAAGGTTGCCATTACTTCCTTTCTTCCCTGTTCTTTTTTTTTTAATTTCGCTAATTTCAGCTTTCTTCTTGGTGTCCTGTTTCAAATTATAATATTTATCCAACTCATCCAAACTCAACTTAAACTCTTGCTCAGATATCTGTGCATCACTCATTGCTTGTGATATTAAATTGTTTATGCTATTCAACTTAGACTCTGCCAAAAAATTTATTTCATGATGTTTTTTAGCTTTTGAAATAAGCTTGCGAATGATAAAATTAATACAAACGCCTGTAGCTCCACATACTATTGCTGCTATTTCCAAAGGAAGCAAAACTGGAACAATAAATCCAATCCCAGCCATAATAACACCTGCATATATTAAAGTAGTGTCAATTCCATCTGTGATATTAATACCGCGTTTATATTTTTTATAAAGAGACTTGCGTATGTCTCGCTCTGTAATTAACTTTCGTTCAATCTCTGAAATCTTATGTAATCTATAATTTTGTCGGTTGCTTCATTTTTTAATAAGAAAAAAATTAAATTAATTCAATTAATAATGACGCCATCGTATTCACAGTGTTAGCGTTGGCAACCTTGCATACAACGTTAATAACAGAACCAGCACTAATATCTAAAGGTATATCAAAGTTATCGTGTTTGCGTGGGGTGGTAAGCGTTATACCATAATTTGGTTCTTCAACACCATTGTCAGTGACCACTACAGACACGTCACCAATTATAGGATCACTTGATAAACCTATTCCCATAATACGCCCACGGCGTGTCATCACATACCCCACATTTGTTTCTCTTCCCCCATTACCAAATGAGAATACTTTACCCAGTGTAAGTGCACCCTTAGCCTCCGCAAATATTGTAATAATTCCATAATTAAGATTATAGACTTGGTTAGCAATAGACCTAACTCGCTTATATAAATCTCGAATATGATTGGTTAAATCCTCTCTTTTTTCGGGTGTTGTTGATCCAAATATACTCATTGTTTTTATAAAAAAATATAATTTTTTAAATAAATTCTTAAACGCAACTAATAGGAAAGTCGTGATTATCTATTTTGTTGACATGCTCATCTCTGACTTCTATTTTTAATTCAGTAATTGTACCATTTGAAAGACAGTGATATTCAGGATAAAAACGTGTATATACAATATCCCCAAACTGCTTATTTACCACAGGCATAACTCCTATAAAAGTGCTTGGAATACCATTGAAATAATTACTACTTGTATTAACTTGTTCCAGATGAACATATAGCTGTTTATAAGGAGCTAAATCAATTGATTGTTTTCCAATATGAGTATTTCCCACCGATTTCTTGTCTATAAATCCCAGCATTTTTGAAAGACCGCTTGTTAATCGTGTTCCTGTTGGCGTTTCTAAAGAGGCTGTACCATTTTGTGCATCAACGGTTAAGGTAATATTCAGTCCTTCAAATATATTTGCCAACTGTTGAAAGTTAAAGAGTCCATCTGGTATTTAATACGTATGGTCTGGTGTTTTTATGTTTTCATGATTAATATTATACCAACCGATAGTGTATGTAACACTTTTTACTCCAACGCGCTTATCTCCATCTCTATTATCGATATACTGTTGTAAATTAATAAAGTTGTCTATGTTTGAAATTGTGTGAAACATTTTTTTAATATATATAAATAAAAAAAAATGATTTCTAAAGAATTCAAATATAGTTCAGATGCTCACTATTTAAGTACTTTCAGCAAGAAAGTGATAGATATAATAAATCAAAACAAAGTTATTACATCAGACGGTAAAGGCTTTAAAGCATCATTTCCCAATGTCTTTGAAAAAAAAAAACTCCCATATGTCAGATCAGATGCTATAGTCCAACGCTGGGGGACAGATTGGATGCCATTTTGGCAAAACCAGTTGAATTTTGCTATTTGGTGTGCGACAACTGGGTGTGGTATTGATTTCAACAATCATCTGAAAGCTGGTGCCTTGGTTGGTTCGTTATTTCGATTTCATGTCTATTACCAAGTTAGAAGAATATTATTTGAGATGGGTGTAGCAATGCCGCAAGACTCAAATTGGAATGCGTTTGATAATACATATAACCGAAACGCATACGAGAGAATATGCAAGGAGTTTAACGGTGATATTTATGCTGACTGGAGACAGAAACAAAGCTATAATGATGGCCTAGGAACAATTTATAATTACTGGACAAATATTGGTTATCATCCTTTGATAAATTCTATATACGACAACAAAACGATGAGTTTTACAGTCTATGAGAGCGAAAAAACATATCACATTGACTACATAGCACAAGGCTCTGAGGCTGACAATAGTTGGTCTACTTTTATACTAGACAGTTCATCCGGTTTCACAAGGGCAGGAGTCGAACGCATCAATGACAGCATAAGAACATACTGCTGGGCAATCCTTGTCTCACAATCACAAACAAGAACAGATATAATTGGAACTGGAACGGCATTTGATGCACAGAAACAATTTCTAGCAAATGTAGAGGACGCAATAAAACCACCCTAAAATATACAAGAAGCAAAGTCAATTTTGTATATGGAAGTGGATTATACATGTCTCCAAGTGACATGGAGTTGAGAATCGGAACAATACAAGCCTACAATAATGAAAGTGTAATAGCAACCGATGCGCAAGCATTAGGATTGAATAATGATGTGAATGTTAAACCAGTACCACCGAAAATTGTTCAACTTTTTCAAGGCACCACAACAAAGAAATTTCTACCAGAATCGTCTGACTTTGATAAAAAATTGATACATAAAGCTGTGGAGCATTCAAACCCACCAGAGATAAAAAGCGATTGAACATGAAGATAACAAAACAACTATAATTGTTGGCAGTATCGTAGTAGGTCTTGCTGCATTACTCATTTATGAGAGATTTATTTGAACCACTCTTTGGCTGCCCAATATAAAAATCCGGAAACAAACACAAGCAAAGCCCATAGATTTTTACCAAGCCAATTAATAACATTACCTGTTGCAGATAAAATCCATGATACTATTGCACCAATAACTCCTGGAAGTGCTGAAGCAGCTTTACCAGCTAAATTAGCGAGAAGTTTACCAAGATTACTTAGTTGCTTTTTTATCCAGTCATTGACACTTGATGGATCATACTTAGGTGCAGGTGTTGTCCCTCCTCCCGTTGTAGGAATAATGGCCTCAACTAAAACCCCAATAATCATACCAAACGCAGTCAAAATACTAACAATAGTAATACATTGCTCTTTGAATAATGTTTTATTCTCTCACCCAATGTTATGTCTTTTTTTAACACCTTATTTATAGTTTCTTTTATACTGTTTATTTGACTGCGTAATGCTTCTTTGTTTTCACTCGCCGCTTCAAGTCACGCACTTCTTTCATCTTCAAGGTCTTTGATGCTATCGCTAATTCCTTTTATCTGAAATTCAACATCATCAGTTTTAGCTTGTTCTAATTTTTGATTTTCTTTCGCTATATCTTTATCAAGCTCAGTGAGTTTTGAGAGATTAGTAGTAAGTTCTCCACGGAAGCTTTGCAATACCTTATCTAAACCTCGTATCTCTCGCATTGTTAGACCTTCTGGTTGAACAGCAGTTTTAGGATGAGTTTTATCTATTGTATTACTCAAATCACTTTCAATTGTATTTACAGCATCTACTGTATTTTGTACATCTCCAGTTGTTGAAAAAGTTTTCATTGGTATATCTTCTCCCGCTTTTGTGAGGGTATCTCTTGCTTTTTACCAAGGTTGCAAATTCCACTGCCCTACCCCGAGCCAGTCTTTCACTTGGGACTTAATAATCATACATTTTTAAAGTGTTTCTGATGAAGTCAACACCATGTTTTCCACGTAGAGTGTCCAGCGCATAAAACTCGACTGGATTATTTCCCCTATAATGGGTAAGTGGAACATCATCCGTCCCAAACTGAACTGCATATAACATTGTTCTACCGTTTTCGTCCTTAGCCACTTTGAAATCTTTATAATCAATTCCGCTGATCTTAGCGTTAACTCTAGTAAAGAATTGATCTACTAACATCTTTTTTTGTGTACGCTGTTCTTCTGTTTTATCTTTTCCTTGAAGCTGATCAATATAGTTATTTTCATTTACAATTTGTCTTTGAAAGTCTGTACCAGGTTGTATAAATTATTCTTCATCACGCAGCATACTACTTATAAGGTACTGTGAAATCATTTTATTTCGTCGGGATTAAATTTCGCGATTCTTTCCAAAAAGACCGTTTCGAGGGGACGTAATTCCGCGCATTAAAGATTAAAACAAACAAGCAAGTTTTTATTTTTGTATTATATATGAATAATTATATAATTATTCAATACATATATACATAAGGATAAACTTTTTATCTGCAACAAACAACTGGTTCAATAAGTCTTAAACTCATTGATAAAACTGCAGTACATAACCGACCGGGAACACAGTTTTAAGCAGTTTTCATACACATACTACTTAATTCCAACTCTTGGACATTTCTAATCGTGGGAATTTGATTTCGCGGCTTGGG
This sequence comes from Cyrtodaria siliqua, assembly GCA_037043455.1. Taxonomy (NCBI): domain Eukaryota; kingdom Metazoa; phylum Mollusca; class Bivalvia; order Adapedonta; family Hiatellidae; genus Cyrtodaria; species Cyrtodaria siliqua. Next base: position 52,946 of record JAWPHD010011721.1, read on the forward strand.
TCAACCACGAAATACGCGAAATTAAATCCCCCACGAAATATAATGATTTCACAGTAATCCACATCTCCAACATCATTTAAATCAAACGTAGGATTGTTAAACTCAACTCCACCCTCAGCCATTGTTTATTTTATTTAATTTTAAAAAATATATTCAAAAATAAAAACAATGTCTGCATACGGAAACAAACTCAACCATTATAGAAAACTAAGAGAGCCTTATGCTACCAATGACATCCGCACAAGTGTAGTGATAACTAATAATTCATCAACAATAGACCAAAACCAGCAACTGCTTGTGAGATTTCCCAATCTAAGTACTAATGATGTGATAGTTCGACGTACTGCTCGTCTTGCCTTTGAAATAGAACTTAAAAGTACAGATGCCAACGCTACTATATACAAGAATCTGGGTAGTGAAAAAAATGACAATAAGAATAAGTGGCAATGAAGTCTTGTCAATAGACGACAGTGATATATTATTGTTATGTAGATTTATGGAAATGCCCCACCGAACGATTAAACATGCATTACCAAGGTGTTAGTGAGGTAAACATGCTAAAACATAGAGTTGGTGCAGATGATGCTTCCTCAGACGCCGATGATGAAGCTGTAGCAGCAGCTTATGGAAATAGATTTTGTATTCCGCTGGACTTTGAAATGTTAGAAAGTCATATGCCATTTTATCAAGCGAGGCTTGGTGATAGGTTAGAATATGAATTAACGTTTAACGATTATAACAAAGTTATCAAAAGCAATGATGTTAATGCATCGTATGTAATAAAAAATATCTGCCTGGAATTCGATATGGTTAGTGATGTTGAATTAACCAAACAAATAATACAGCAAACCGATGGTAAGATGTCATTTTTCTATGATCGTATCTTGCGACATAGAAAATAAAAGCAAACAAATCTGATACTCTTTGGAATATCAACTTTAATGTACCAGCAGTGAGCATAAAAGGTATTTTAATGCTGTTTGAAGACCCAGACAGAACAGACACGGAATTCTTTTACAACCCAAAGATTGAAAAGGTTGAAATGACAATAGAGGGCATACCAAATCAGTTGCATAGTCAGGGAATGAAGGCATATCAACAATGGGATGAAATCAACAAATATTTTGCCTTAACATCAAAAAGAAACAAAGAGACAGACATAGTGGCGAGGGACTTATGCTTTACCAATGTTTCTCTTAAAACCTATCTAACAAAATCATATGCTTTATGGCTTGTCCTTAGAAAATGCGATAACAATTTATTACACGGCAGTGGACGGAAAATAGAAAACGGCAGCGAAGGCATAACGATACTAATAAATAAAAAAGCAGAAGAAAATAAACCTTTAAATATTTATTTATAAATAATACAAGATGCGCAAATCAATTTCGAAGATAGAAGATTTAAAGAAGTACTATACTAAATATCCTAAATATCCACACAGTGCCATTATCTGTGGTCAGACAGGCTGCGGTAAAACAGAATTTGTTCTTGACATACTTGAACAAGAGTATGCTGGAGTTTTTGAAAATATAATTATATTGTGTCCAACCATAGAGTGGAACGAGGCTTATAAAAATAGACCCTGGATAGGTGATATAAGACACCCGAGAGATAAAAAAATAACAATTGTCAATCCCGTCAGCAACGGTAAAGAAATGTTACAATAACTGTTGCGTTTATTTTTCAAACAATATGCTGGCAAGCCCACACTATACATCATTGATGATTGCTTAGCTACAAAATAATTGACAAAGAAAAAAGATATGTTATCAGAGTTGGCATTCTCTGGTCGTCACGCCAAACAATCAGTGTGGGTCATTTCACAGAGATATAATTCTGTATTGAAAGATTTGAGGGAGCAAGCAAAATGGTTGTGTATGTTTTACACCAAGGACACAGATAGTTATGAAAATTGTTTGAGAGAAAATGATGTTATTCCGACGCTGGAGGAGAGAACCAGAATAAGAAAAGCTTTAGCAAAAACTAAATATTCCAAGTTAATTTTGAGGACTGACCAACCAACTGGCTATTGGGTTGAATAATTACGCATTGCTGTTAGCAATGCTATTTTTTCTAACGCTAATAGTAATACTAACAGCAAAGTAGCAATGTTAATAGCAATACTAGCATGAAAATATAATGAAAATATCGGGGGATATAGTAATGCTAATAGCAATGCTCATAGCAAAGTAGCAATGCTTGCAGCAAAAGTAGCAATGCTAATAAAAAAATTAACAATGCTAATTAAAAAATAGCAATGTTAATAACAATGCTATTAACAATACTAACAATTACTAGTTGTGTGGTGAATATCGCAGCCGGTTGTTTTGTGTTTTATATTTATTCCAAGATAAAAAATAAAATTACTACTATAAAAATGAATGCGGAAGAACTATTACAAGATATCATACCGGAAGGTTTCACGGAACGTTCCACAGATGAATCAAAGCAACAAGAAACAAAAAAAGAAAGATTATCAGCCATAGTGGCTGGCGGTGGTAGCCGTCAATATTTGGGTAGAGACATACAACTCACGATTATAGATAGCATGCCCCCGGATGAAATTAACAAACTTTACTGCAGATATGAAGCACGGCTTGGTGCAAGTATGACCAAGACTTTAGACAAATTCTTTTATTAACTTGTATGTGATGGGAGTATCAAAATATTTCATTGTAACCAATCCACCAAAACTGATAGAAGATTTGGAGGAAGACCCATTTATTAATCATGCTTTAACAAGTGCTTGTTGTGAGTAGTATTACAGGTATGGGATGGCCATTTACAGCAATACTGACAACTGTTAGACATATTTATTTATAAAAAAATAAAAATACAGATAATATAAATGATGGAGAACCAAGAGAGTGAAGTTGCTATACAACCTGTTGAACAACAAAAAGTAAAAAATTCAAAACGAAGAGAGGCTGGAAAAAAAGGGAGCAGCGGCAAGGAAGGCAAAGCGTTTGCTTCAGGTAGAGCAGGATGCAAAGCAAGATGTAAATAAAATAACAAAAATAACAATAGGTGAAGAGGAACCAGAAAAATCAAAATAAATGTATACAAAAATTATATTCCGCAATGTGTGTGGTTTTTATTAGGCATTGCTGGGTTGGGTTGGTATATCCATAACAAGAAATCTGTTGCTACGCAACCTGTTGCTACGCATGTTGCTACACAACCTGTTGCTGTGCATGCACCAAAAACCAAGTTTGATTTTTAATAATTTATTTTAAAAAAAAAAAATCATATAAAAAAAGTGGCAACAAGTATTGACTGAAAACAACTTGCAAATATGCTGTATCACGCTGGAGTAGAAACATTTTTAACTATTGGATATTCTGAGATTGGCAAAAAAACTACTAAAAAGACCAGCTCCCAAAGTGGATTTTAATATGGGAGATGTTGGAATGCTGTCCATAGATATACTGTTAGCAATGGCTACGAGGGATATGTTGATTAAGCAAGGTATTATTCCTGCGGATATTATGAAATAAATATGTTTATACTATATAAGAAAATGGCGAGCGCAGTAGCCATGATGATCGGTGGCGCATTAACAAACGCATTGGCGTTTAGCGGTTCAAATTATCTATTTTCAAAAATGGAGCGTCATTCAGATGAGGAAAGACAAAGGCATGACAAAGCCGTAGAACAATTGGAAGCAGCACAAGCGGCGTGGAATAAAAAAAGAACGGAGATATTAGATTTTATTAATAAACAACTGCAGAAGGAGCATCATGCAGAGCAAACTTTTGATGATGTGGACCAGGTTATGAAACAGTATTATTATATAACTGGCAAACAGTTGCATTTGGAACCGGAGCCTAAGTTGAGTGATTTTTATACTCCATCTCCGGATCAACAGAATAGAGAGATTATGTTTATTATGGTGGGCATGGCTGCAACTGGATTTGTGGCATATAAATTGATTTAATAATAATAATAAAAAAAAAATATAATTACTTTGGAATGACTAAGTCATATGCATGAATATTTGTTTTTACTTTAGAATGACAAATTCATATGCATGATACATTTTTTTGTTGTTGTTCTTAGATGGTTTAAATCCAAGTGGTCGAATATAATATGGTGGTTTAGCATTTTCATTTATCTTCTCTATTCTTTTTCTGAGATCATCAGGCGCCCATACTTCACCGTTATCCGATAATGTCAATATCATGGATGGACCCTTGGATGAACCATGCTCAAATATCCAGTATATTTTTGTATCTGTAATAGTGTATATTTTATTTATTTCCAAATCTGTCCATTTCTTCGTGCTATATTGATTTTGCTCTTTGAGCAGTTCATCAAATTGTGCAGTTGTGATTTTTTCCATTTTTTTTTTTATATTTTAATAGAAAAAAAAATGGAAAAGATTTATTACAGCCCAAACGGATTTTGGAGAGGTTACTCAGGAGTTAACAAATTGGCAAAAGAGGCTTGTGTCAGTGAGAAATAGGCATTAGAATTTTTAAAAAAACAAGCTGTGTGGCAGATTTATTTACCCGCACCAAAGAAAATAATTAGACCCAGGTTTGATGTTTCTACTAAGAATGAAGTGCACCAAGCTGATTTGTTATTCCTGCCGCATGACACTGTTGGACGCAAGACATATACATATGCATTGACTGTGGTTGATATTGCGAGTATATACAAAGAAGCAGAGCCACTGACTTCCAAGGATAGTAAAGAAGTTGCCAAAGCATATGAAAAAATATACAGTCGGCATCTGAAATATCCAAAATTATTACAAGTTGATCCAGGTAGAGAATTCATGGGTGCAGTATCGCAGTTGATGGCGAAACACAAAGTAAATATCAGACGAGGCAGAACAGAGATACACAGATACCAAGCTATAGTGGAAAGATTTAACAAAACATTAGCTGAAAGATTGTTTGGCTATCAGTATGCTAAAGAAATAGATTCGCAAAAACGCAATAGAGAGTGGGTAAAAAGATTACCAGAAGTTGTCAAAGCAATAAATGTGGAGACAAAAAGCCCCCTCCTGTTGAAACAAAAACATTAAAAGAAGATCCTATCTGTCTGAATGCCAGTGTAAGATATTTATATCAACCCGGGGAACAAGAAGGTGGAAGACGCAGAGCAACTGATCCAATGTGGAGTGTAGATATTCACAAGATTGATAGTTATATAGTGACGCAAGGTATAAGAGTATATTATTTGAAAGCACCAGCGCCTCAGAGAGGATTTGTCAAAGAAGAACTACTTATTGTTCCTGATGATACCCAAACGCGTATGTCGTGATACGGATACGTGCTATGTATCTTTTTAGAGATAAAATGGTGATATCGGTTGTTGTAATTACCAAGTGCGTTTGTTGTCATACCGTCTGACAGTATGTATCTTTTATCATACTTTTCCGATAATGTTATCTTGTTTATAGTCATGTTGTATACATTATGTTGTTTTGATCTTATGACGTTTATTGTCTGTTATGTATTTTTTTGTTGAATAAGAAGTCTTTAAAATCATCCATTGTGAGCTGTTTACTAACGACTGGTCGTGTTATACCTTTGACTCTTTTAATCAAGCATCCATTATCTGATAATGTCTCTTTTTGAATTGCATACATTTTGGGTCTCAAACCCACAATTCTCTTATGGGTACTCCTGCGCACTCGTCTTTCATTTTACCCATGACTTTTTTATTTGTATCAGCGTATAGCATATGGTCTTTTGGGTAGTTGCTCAGATCAAATTCGTTCTTCATCCCAGCCATATCGGCGTACAAATCTTCTGTTTTTACTTCAACAATCAAACTATCGGTGTCAGTGTACAGCAATGCACATTTGTCACCGTATTTTTTCTTGTATACGTTATAATACCAATCGTACATTATTTTCTTTGATATATCAAGAACCGCCATTCCAGTGTGAATGGGTTTGTCAAACAATACCACTCCGTTGTGCATGTGCACTGCAGATAACTCGTCTGTGATATGCATTCTCCCGACATAGTTTGGACTTGCTGTCAGTTTTCTTATTTGATCAGCATTCCATTCCTCAGTCCGAACCAACCTTATATTCACGCGCTTGCGGACGTTTTCTATTGTTTTACCATAGACTGAGTTATTCATTAGCTTGTAAACTTCTTGCTCAAACTTAGATGTAGCTTGTTTTCTCAACTCTGTATTAAAATCAATATACGGTTTCATCCATGCCTTTTCATTAAATTCCAACACTCTGTGAATCTCGGTTAACTTTATTCCAAGCGATAAGTACAATTTTAATGTTTCATGGTGAACAATATACTTTGTTTTGTCAAACAGATTGGGAACTAACTTTTTGCTCGAAGTTGCATACCCATCTTGATATGGTGACAAACATTCTTGTTTTATTATCATCTTTTCCGGTGCAAGCGGATAGTCGTTGAAATAACCGTGTAGCGTCTCCGGTACTTCCAGGTCTACTTCAAGAATATGTCCTTTACCTTTTTTTGGTTTTCTAAACCCCGTTTCTTCTGGATTTACAGTCTTCCTGCGCTCAAGCCATTTAAACTCAGAATATGGGAGTGGGTTACTCATCGCATCTCCGTATAAGTTATTTGCATCCAAGTATGTAATGAATTTGTCTTCGATTGTTTTATCGTAACCTTCGACGTATTTATTGTTAGCTTTGGAATATCGTTTTGACACCATGCTTATTCCACCGCGCATACCTTTCTCTATGAATAAATGCATGTCTGGATCCGATAGTAACTTTGGTTTTGCTCCTGTCATTTTCAGCATTGCATCCCGAGATAATCCAGGTGCTGTTTGGTAATGTAGTGGGTCCAATTCGTATGCTGTTATGCATTTGCTACGAAAGTTTTCAAATACATCGCTTAGCAGTGTAACATCGGTTTTTAGATATAAGTCATGGTAATCCCAAAGTGTCTTACACCCAAACTCTTTACATACTTTATGGACATGTTGATAATCTTCATTAGATATACTTTTGACAGTAAGTGTGCTGTAAAAACATTCTATCGGCGGTAGTTGTGTTTCATTAATTTTTTCAAAGTTATCAAAATATTCGTACGGATAAACCCCCTTTCGGATGAGCAAACTCACATCCGGATTTGTTACGTTTTACTCTTGCAGAGCATCCTGCAAGTACTTTTTGTATATCGTAATCACCTTTGTAAATCATCAATCCATCAAACATCAAAGAAGCTACTTCAATATTTTGTTCAGTGAGATAATCGTACGCCGACATCAATGCATTATTTTCAAGCTTGCACATCAGCAAGCTAATAGTTGTTCCACCAATGTTATCTGTTCTATTCTTTTTTGCTTTGGCGGCTTTAGCTATTTCGTAAAGTGTGGGGTTCTTTTCCGATAGCATTTTGATAGTGTTTTTCATCTCATGGCAGTAATCCATAAACCACATGGGGTCGGGTTTGTATAGTCGGGTGGGTGAGCCATTGATTATTGCAAGTAGTTTTTTCTTAGCAGTGTCACGATCCATGTTACGTGCTTTCATCAAGTCAGATATTTGTTCCTCGCGGTTTGAGACATAACTTTGCAGCGATTTACATGGAATGTCATTTTCAATGCAATACCATAATAATAAAGTCGGATGTGCGTTTTTCATATCAATATCGATCATGTTTTCTTTGGAAATTGTATGTCTAACTTTGCAAATCATACCTTGTGGTGACATTTTATCTGCAAAGTAACGCCCAAAGTTATTTCTTTGGGAATAGTGTATCAGACTTTCACCATGTTCATTCATGTTGTCGACGTAGTTTTTTATTAGTGTTATTTGGGCTTCCTTGTCCTGCTTTTTACCATCGATAAACATACTACCAAAATCAATATCATCCGGGTTATTTAAAAGATGAATTAACTTGCTTTTATCAACCTTCTCTCTCAAAACCAAATCTCTGTCATCCTTCAAAAGCATATTTACGTGCATGGTATAAAACCGGATCTAGCTTGTTGTTCTCAAATTCTTTCTTTCTTATATTAAATTTCTCTTCGGGTGTTGATTTTACCAAATTAGCCAAATATGCATTTAAGAATTGCAAACTGTCAATATACTTAAATTGTCCTATCTTGAACGATGTAAATTTCTCAATATTTTGAGCGATGCAAGTTATTTTACCAAATGTTTTGTGGGCTTGTTTCAGAAAAAGGTGACTATCATATCCTTACAAATTGTGCATCACGATTGGTATATGTGTTTTTCCTGCTTGGGGTTTTATTTTCAATGAGCAACTCTTACACGTTGTACATATATATTCTCCTGTAAAAATGTCATGTATTCTAAAAAAAAATATCCAGTGCTTTTCTCTTTGATTTTGGAAAATCCTTAAAACAGCTTCCACACTCGGTTGCCTCATCAAAATCTTTCCAAATTTCCTCTGTCATTGCTATGGGGTGTGGATCATCAAACTTTGAGTTTATTATGTTTTTTCCTTCTCGCATCTTCTTAAAAAACTTTTCGATTGAATTTTCGCCATGTAAAACAACAGCGGGTAAAGTTACTCCGTCGGATCTTACAACTTGGTATGCTACTCCACATGGGATGTGTTCATGTGTTGTAGTGGTTTTGTCTCCTGCTGTTTTGTTGCATGGTTTTAAGACACTTTCAATATCCTGTTTGGGATATTTCGCTACCTGGCATCCTGTGTTTATTCCTTTGCAATACTCATCATGGTCTAGTAGTATTTTTTCAGCTGAAAATCCATGTAAACATCTTTCACAAAAGTAAGTACGGCATCGGTGTTTGCTTGTTTCAAACAGCAATCCATTAAAGTTTTTTATCCAGCAGTAGTGGGATTTTGTCATATCTTCGTATTGTGAGATGTGTACTTTATTTTTAAACTTACCTGTAATCAAGCATACCTGTAATCAAGCATCCAAGCACGTTTATAGCCAGGTTGTTATTTTTATTGCGTGCATCAAACATCGTTCATCGTTATTTGTTACGTTTATGCATACTCTTTTATTCAATATTACTTTTGGTAGTGGAAGGAAAGATGACCCTCGGATGGGATCATACTTTGCGATATTCAAATACAACATAATACATGTATCAACGGTTAAACCAGACGCTGCATTGATGAATGTATCTAACTTTCTTAAAATTTCATCGGACGCTTCGTCGTATAGTTGACTCAAATCATTTATTATAAAAAATAGCATTTTGTTTGCTTTTTAAAACTGCTATGATTGTTTTTGGTGGGGAGCTTTCGTTGTGTATTAGGTTTAACTTTGCAACTATATCCCATTTCATACCGTTCATCTTTTCCAGTTCACTGGATATTTGTTTTATCACAATACTTTTTTTATCTGCTAGGTTTGTATCTAAATCTGTTCCACCCATTATCATCTCAAAATCTTTGAAGTATGCGCATTTGGTAAGGCTTGTTCGTTTTATCTGCACTTTTTCAACTTGTTTTATACTGGGTTCTTTAGATTTTCTATCTTTAAAACCTTGTTTTAGAACATTTTGTAATTTAGCATATTGCACTTTTTCAACTTGTTTTATACTGGGTTCTTTAGATTTTCTTTCTTGTTTTAGTTTATTTAGAACATTTTGTAATTTAGCATATTGCCTTTGTTCCAATTCTGAAGTAATTTTTTTCTTTAAAAACCAATTCTGAAGTAGAATTTCTATCTTTTAAAAAAAAATCCAGTCCATTTATAATATATTCATTTTTAAGCAGTTTTAACCGTTTTAATTCTCTATCTTTAAGCTCTTGTTTCAGTTCATTTATAACATTTTTTTGTAATTTAGCATATCTCTGCTTTTCTTTATTACGTTGTTTTTTAGCACGACGTCTCTTATGTAAATTAACCTCTTTTTGAGAATTAACCTTTACAACCTCTTTCAAAAGCTTTATTGCGTTAATACAGTTAGATAGTGTTTGCTTATCTATTACTCCTGTTTCAAACAGGCGTATTAAATTGTTTATAGTCTCCTCGTTTTCCATTCTTTCTTTGTTATGTATTAGAAATAAAATTTCTTAAATATAAAATAATTATATACAAAAAAGATAATGGAAAGCAATGTTTGTCAATTTCTAAAAATTGGATTACGTAAACCATGTACAAAAGATTCTGACTATTGTAGTTTGCATAAATACAGATTAAAAAAAAGTCATGTATTACCGTGCCTAAAATGTGGAAAAGGCACTTATGCAAGGTATCAAATATGTATTAGTTGTGGTGCTCATTTGATTAGAATGAAACATGAGTACTGGAGGTTAAAGTCGTACAAAGCCGAGTGTCTTAGATTTAGACGTATTGAGGTTTGAGATAAAAAATCAAAAAAATCCAACTGTGTTAGTCAAACAATATTTTTTTATCCAAAAATTGTTAAAATAACAAAGATAAGTACGTTGGACAAAGAGATTACAAAAATTTTATTTGTACTTGTATAGTCACGTTTATTTAATACACCTTACAAAAAAGTCTAAAAAGTGTGTGATTTATTGTTTTAGTAATGTATTTGAGTATGATCCACCACCTTTGTATTCAAGCTCGGAAAATTGTTGATTTGGGTGTAATTTTAATAACAAATCAACTTTTAACTCTTACCCAGCTTATTTCAGCACCTTGTGGTAGGAGTTTTTCATATATTAAAAAATCTCAGAATATAACTCTAACCCAGCTTATTTCAGCACCTTGTGGTAGGAGTTTCTCATATATATGTATTATGGGGTTGTTGGACCAAATCTCGAGTAAAAAAAAATGTTGGTCCAGAATCCCTATAATACATATATATCGCGCACAAAAAGCAGGTCCGTGGCTCCAAAGTCAAGGTCACACTTAGAGGTCAAAGGTCAAAATCCTTTACAATTTATTTTTTTTTATTTGATTTTTATTGTTTGTTTTATTCAAAAAAAAATTCATTTTTTTTAAATATATCTGTTGGTTTCATATTGCTCCAGGTCAAGGTCACACTTACAGGTCACTTCGGGGGCATTTGTCACTTACTGTGACATTTCTTGTTTTTTCGTTTTTTCTTCGTTTTACATTTATAAAAAGTTAATAACATAATTTGCAGCTCTATAAAAAAATATATATTCTAAAGAAAAGAAAATATTATCTGTTATCAATACACTTTGATAACTTCATGTAAAGGAGATTTACAAAATCACATGAGCAGATACGTAAACTTATAAGCTAAAAGGATTAAATATGTATTATGTTGATGGATGATTATTGACAACTGAGATGAGTACATCTCTTTTGTCAATAGTTTTGTTTCTAAAATATATATCATGGGACATATTTATATTAGAATCTTTAAAAACCAGTTGTAATTGTTTTTCATGAAAATAAGTTGCTGATATGATCACAACTGATGTATTTTTATAGTGAAACAATTTCTTAATTTCAGGGGAGGATGCCTCCGACTAGTCAGAAACACTACAATTGCATCCTGTGTTGTAAAAGGACAAAGCCTAAAGAAAGAAGAACAATTGTCAATTCGGGGCTTAAACAATTCTTAGCAAAGTCATTTTTTTAGAGCCAAAAGCTGGTGAAGTCCTATGCAATACATGTCGCCATAAGTACTGCAAGACAGTGCATGTGCCTAGCAAACAAGCAAGCGACACAACAAGCACCTCAGACAATGACCCAGATTATGCACCACCACAAGAGCCAGAGAGAAGTAGAACGCCACGATATCAAGTCCTCCTTCCATTTCGCTAAACATAAAAAACACATCAAAAAGTCATGCTTATTGTTTTATTTGTAAGAGACCTGGACCAAAACTTATTGTAATTTCTTCAGAGGCGAGAGTATCTGCATTTGTTGATTACAACATTATAATTCCTGCAGGCTGTCGATGTTGTCCAAATCATATGGAAGATGGAATACTATCCAAAAACGTAACAGACATATTGCCAACGACAGCTACCTCATTTGTAAACAGCACAACCATTATAGACCTACTTAATAGAATGAGAGAAATAACAAAACAAAGCCAAAGGTTAAAGATTGATTTTGATAGTGGTTCATAGACTGAAAGTGACTGTACCAACTTAACTGGACTATCCAAGTCACAATTTTATGAGCTGTGTGACTATGTAACACCTCATGTGCGTAATACGCCAGCAAGAAGCACAAGACAGTCAGTCGGCATATTTCTTCTAAAACTAAAAATCAGGGACATCAAACAAACTGCTCTCTACCTTGTTCAACATCTCGAAGTCAAGTCTAAGGAGAGCTTTTTCGACGGTTAGACTTGCCTCAATGAAGTAGTTTGTGCCCCTCAATTGAGGTTTACAGCATATTTCAAGTGAAAATGCTGTTACAAATCACACCAGACCACTGGCGCAATCTTTATTTGGAAATGGGACAAATGCTTTACTTGCTTTAGATGGAACCTATATACATCTATATTCAGAAGAGTAATAACTTCCAGTTCCAAAGGCGTTCGTACAGCATGCAAAAAGGTCGCCACTTGTAAAACCAATGATTGTCAAGACAACAACTGGATATTTTATAACAGTAAATGGACCATATCTAGCTGATGCAAAGAATAACGACGCATCTATCCTGAGACACATGCTACAAACAAATGTAGAGGACATTAGAACTTGGTTGCAGGAAGATGATGTTTTCATAGTTGACAGGGGCTTTCGTGACGCTTGTTTTTTTTGGAGGAGCTCGGCATCAAATCGGAAATGCCATCCTTCATGGTCAGAGGGGAAAAACAGATGAGCACAGACGATGCTAATGCAAGCAGATTAGTAACGAAAGTAAGTTGGTCATTTTCTTTTAATGGTTCACTTTTTTTTGCCCGGCAAAATGATTCGGATATTTCATATTTAGAAACGTGTACAAACACAGTTTAATAGGGGTGTACAGGCTTAAAACTTACTAAGTAGATGAATTAACGTGATTCATTTAAAAAACTGACAATAAGTATTGTGTAGTCTCCGTAGCACGACATACACTTAGGGATCACTTTGTCCGTCGTCGTCCGTCACTATTTAACCTGCAACCATAACATTGGCTATAACTTAAGAAAGTATTTGACATATGTACATGAAACTTCACACACATATTCATCTTGCCAAACAAAATATTTGGAGCATGCAATAACTATGCCTTTCATTTCAGCAGAGTTATGTCCCTTTCAAGAACTCTCTCTCTCTCTCTCTCATATGATTATTTAACTATGCTATTGTGTCTGTTTAATGTAGGTGCGCTGGGTTGTTGAAGCAGCCAATGCCAGAATAAAGCGGTGGAAGTACTTGGATCACGTTCTCCCAACAAATCAGGTGCCATACATCGGAGATTACGTGAAAAGTGTGTGCGCTATTTCGAATAAGTTTTCACCACCATTAATTTCTGCCGATGCTGACGAAGATGCCGCACCTACTTTAAAAAAATGAAAATGTTGTCTACAAACATAAACGCATTGAAGCAACAAGTAGAAGACAATAACTTGGAAAGAAGATCTGCTATTAATTGGCAAAAAACAACCGAGTTTTCAGCCTTTCCCCACCTAGATGACAACAATTAAGAGATATAACGTGCGGCTCTTACCAACTGAAGATGAGCTCTAGTTACATACAAGAACATTTAGATGGAGAATGTGACATTCTTTTCACAGAGAAAATCACAATGTTCTACGTGTAAAGATTCAGAGCAGACACGTGTCATCAAGAGGCTATTTACTATGGATACAATACAATCCTAATGCAATTGAAGCGTGGTATTGTAAATGTAGGGCAGGTGCTCGTGTCGTTGGCGTTTGTTCGCATGTGGCGGCCATATTATGGTACCTAGGTTACGCAAGACACACTGAACGTCGTGCATTTGATGTTAGAGATTGGAGTGTATATCTCGAAGATGCTAAGAATATCCCTCAGATAATTGATGAATCTGACAGTGAGAGTGGAGAAAGCTTAGTAGAACAATAAATGTCTTTAAGCATTAGACCAGCGATTGTCAGAACAATCTTCTAGTAATAATGTGTAAGGAACAATGTGGTACTACATGTGTACAGATGAACGTTCAACAACTGTTGACTACATAGAAGTTAACTCTAATAGTGTGGTTGCCATGGTAACACCATGTATGGCATACGTATTATTAATGTAAAAGAAATATCCCAAGTTATTGAAATAAGTAGCAACACTATATTTAAAATCCGTGTTACAGTTCAGTTTTTATTCATATTTAACCATATGTTTAATAATCCATTGAACCATTATTACAAGTACCCATGGCAACGCCATCCATGTGTTTAAAGGGTATCATAAAGTTTAAATGGATACAAGCATTATGTATAATGAAACTTTATTATTCAATTAAGCATGAAGTGAAGAATTTTGTATATTTTCAGAAAAATGAAAATGTTACCATGGTAACTAAAATGGTAACCATAGTTACTACGTAGTGAATATATATGTAATGAAATGTGAAAACATATAATGAATTAATGTATTAGGTGAATGAAAATATGATGTTAAATGTGGTATTTAGTGAAGAAATATGTTTTTTTAAGTAAATAAATAAGGGCGTTACCATGGTAACCAAACGGCAAAATTATTGATTTTAAGCTGTTTTTTTGAAATTGCGTTGTCACAAATATTAAGTCCCTGCAATATCATGAAATTTGAAAACAGGGCCAAAAATAACTACACATGGCCCTACCCCTTTGATATCACTTTGAGCAAAATTATCATGCAAGCCAAACTTTTTATATATCAGCAAAAGCAAAACCCATTACTAGATATCTTTAAAAAACATATTATATCTTTATACAAAGTGGAAAAGTGGATAGCATATACAAATTTAAAAGCAAAACCCATTACTAGATATCTTTAAAAAACATATTATATCTTTATACAAAGTGGAAAAGTGGATAGCATATACAAATTTAAAAGTAAAAAAAAATGAAGCCATGTGGAGTCGATATATAAACATTGGTAAAATAGGACAATAAAATAGATATATTACAGACTTTTTATTAAACATGTCAAAGTTCAGGGACACCATAACGATCATCATAGTAAAACACTGTTGTCTACTTCTCAGCTTTTTTCTAAGTTTGTAATTTTTTCCTGTCGTTATATATATGCTCCAGAGAATGTGTTGTACAATTGTTCCCCCCACCCCTCCCCCACCGGAAAGAAAAGTAATCCATGCATATTCTGAAGGGTTTATTATTTCAATAGAAGGATATACAAAACAATACATACAGTGAGTGTGTAGATAATGATTTATGTGTGTACTGTATATCTGCAAAGTTGTATATACTTGAGACTATATTATTGATGCATGTATACAGATAATGATAATTTAAGATAGAATGGGAATGTTTGAGAATATATGGATATGTGTCTATAAATTACATAATGGTGAATATTTGAATTTATTACTTTTACATACATATATGTGTGTAGATGTGTAGATGTGTATGTATATATGTTTATATGAGATATATAAAGGTGCATACGTGTGAATAAATTGATGCAAATCTATAAATAACAGTACATTTAAACATACTGACACATGTCAACACATAAACCACATGATGGCGCACCACCTTCTACAGTAATTTATTTTGCTGAATATTCTAACACGACCTCCGCAGTCTTTCATATAGACAAAGAAGAGAGACAGCGGTATGTTATACTACGATAAAACACAGCTGCTCCATTAATTCCCCTCGTATATTTCATCCGTTGGAAGCGCCACGTTACATGACGTCACTTGGTATATATACGTCACGAAGACAAACTCAACAGTAATTTTAATGAAATGTTAATTACAACAAATTTGCCATGCTCCCAATACGATGCACACCCCCGATATAAACCCATCCTATGCATCAGTACATATAACATTAATAAGCATCTTGAACAAGTTGAGAACGTTTGACGTCATACAGCGCAAGCTATATGACGTAAGCAATGACTTAATTGTTTGTCACGTGACTACTAGTGTATTGAAACGCAGAACATTGCATAAGGGGGTGCCCAATGGAACAGCCTGTAAACATAGCAGCCTGATTACTTTGATCACCGAGATAATATATAGTGCCCCAACAATAGCGTAAACCATGGGGTTATTGTTGTGTTAGAATCGAAGTAATAAATACGTACCTGTATTTTATCGGTTAATAAAATACAGTTAGTCGTTCGGATGCGGGTAATTAAATCACTCGTGCTAACGCACTCGTGATTTAATTACTACGCATCCGAACTCCTAACTGTATTTTATTCACCGATAAAACACAGGTACATATTTATTATTTCTTAATTCTAACACGACCTCCGAAGTCTTTCATATAGACAAAGAAGAGAGACAGCTGTATGTTATTCTACGATAAAACACAGCTGTTCCATTAATTCCCCGCGTATATTGCATCCGTTGGAAGCGCCACGTTACATGACGTCACTTGGTAAATATACGTCACGAAGACAAACTCAACAGTAATTTTAATGAAATGTTAATTACAACAAATTTGCCATGCTCCCAATACGATGCACACCCCCGATATAAACCCATCATATGCATCAGTCAGAGGCGTAGCCAGGCTAACATCTTAAGTACGCACCCTTAATGCCGAAGGCATTACCCTTCGCGCGTAGCGCCGAGGTAGTGGTAGGTGCGGGAGGGGGTCGCCCCCTCCTGCTGGGTGGGGGGAGGTAGGGGGGCCTCCCCTAGAAAATTTTAAATATAGACATCCTTTGGCAGCCTCTGGTGGGTTTTTTGGTCACATTTTGGCGGCCTTTTTATATAGGGTAAAATAATTTCTTTAAAAATGAAAAAAACATATGTCAGGAGTTAAGTTAGCCTTCGATTTTTATGCCATTTTTGGCTATAATTATTTTTTCACTTTTTAAATCTATGTTACGCACGTGCGTAAGTGCGTATCGCTGGCTACGCCCATGTCAGTACATATAACATTAATAAGCATCTTGAACAAGCTGAGGACGATTGACGTCATACAGCGCAAGTTATATGACGTAAGCAATGACTTAATTGTTTGTCACGTGACTACTAGTGTATTGAAACGCAGAACATTGCATAGGGGGTGCCCAATGGAACAGCCTGTAAACATAGCAGCCTGATTACTTTGATCTCCGAGATAATATATAGTGCCCCAACAATAGCGTAAACCATGGGGTTATTGTTGTGTTAGAATCGAAATAATAAATACGTACTGTATGTTATCGGTAAATAAAATACAGTTAGTTGTTCGGATGCGGGTAATTGAATCACTCGTGCTAATGCACTCGTGATTTAATTACTACGCATCCGAACTCCTAACTGTATTTTATTCACCGATAAAACACAGGTACATATTTATTATTTCTTAAATATCATTTTACCTTCCTATACCTTTATTTAAAATATTAAAGATTAATATACTGTATACACATATGCTGAGTTAATTTTAAGGGCTTAATTAGTATAAAACGCACAGCGTCCTGTTGGTCTTCAATATGACCTACATACTTTCAGTCATTAAAGTTAAAGGGGTGATGCACTATTTCCAAACACAGTTTATTTTAAAGGGCTCTGAAAAACTTGAAAAAAGCTGAAAGAATTATCAAAATGCCATGAAAAATAAAGGAGATATGACATATTGAAAATTTGCAAAGAACATAAATGGAGGCGGCCATCTTTGAACGATGACGTCATCGCGCCGTTTTACCATATATGGCATATTGACAAAATGTATTTTAAAGCAAAGAAAACCACTGCAAATTGATTAAAAATAAATATACAGATGTAAAACATTACATTTTACTATTATTTTTCATTTGCAGTGATTTTCTTTGCTTTAAAAGACATTTTTTGAAAATAGTGCATCAACCCCTTTAAGTGTTTAAATAGTTCAAGGTACATGTAAATTGATTTTACATATTACTAAATTTTGATAGTAATGCATTAGTTGTATTCTTGAACATTAAGATAGAATATGGAAGAAGGTTGAAATCTCAAGTTTTTGTTTGATCCTATGCAGGAGGTTCTAAAGTCAAAATGAGGCAGGATTAATAACCGAGATACTTATTTAAGTTCGCCTTGTGTCCCTTTAACAAAATAGAATAAAACGCATGAGTTGATTAATGAGAATGAAACCTTGTGTGCAGTATATATGTAATTGTTATCAATATGTAAAATAAGATGTATGTGCTCTGTTTGTATATGTAATGGACACTTTAGAAGAAAAGAAGAAAATAATAATAATATCATTGTATCCTTCTGTTCATGCCCAGTAAGTGTATATATGGTTATAGGGGTCGGATCTCAACGGTTTTTAAGTTTTGACCCAGAGTCGAAGAAGAACCCGAGGCCTGACGGCCGATGCTGGTTGGATGGTTGTATCTGTCAGATCATGCCTAGTAAGTGTATAATATATGGCTTTAGGCTGGGGATCTTATATGTCCCCAGTGATGGAAATAGACCCCATTGTTGATACTCGTTGCATAGCTTTATCCGTCTGTTTATTCTCAGTAAGTGTATAACTGCGGTTTCAGAGAAGAGAATGACAAATACATGATATTCATCCAATTTATTGTTTTAAGATAATTTGTTTTTGTTCATCTAAATTATTTGTTTTCATATACACGAACAAAACAGAAAACTTTAAGGAACTTTACCTCCCTTCAAAATATTATTTTTTAAAATGAATATTCAAATTTTCGGCCATTTTATTTTCAGTTTTCACTTCGGAACTTTTCGTCGGTACCTTACTAGCATATCTTTATTTATATTGTTGAAAATACTTTGTGATAAATAGATTTCCAAAAAATTATATTTGTCATGAACAGTCCAGTTTTCAGCGGTTTGGGTTTAAATTTGGATAGTTTGTCCCAAAGGAAATGGCATTTTCAAATCTCTGATCCTGAATAAGTACCAAAACCAGCCAGATCAGATTAATGACACCAGAGTTATGGCCCTTGTTTTGCTGAGAAATGCCATATCAAGCCTCGTGAACACTCTAGCTCCTCTATATGTTTTATTTGATCTTTAAGAAACTTGGCCAGATTGTTGATATTAATGAAAGCTTGGACAAGTTCGACAACCAGCTCCACGGGGGTCAAAAATGGCTGCACCCCGGCGGGCCAACGTTTAAAGAAAGAGATTTTGCATGTTCTGCATAGAGATATATGGAAAAGTTTGAAACCTAGAAACTACAAATAGGCAGAGGTTTAATCTTTTGAATTTACCATAAACTTGTGGTCCTCAACCAAGTTTGTTCAAATGGTGACCCAGGGGTCACATGTTACAGATTGTATACTAGTATTTGAGCACAAACTTGCATATGCATGTAACAGTGAATTTATCTGAATGATTTTTAGCTCACCTGAGCCAAAGGCAGAAAGTGAGATATTGTGATCAATTTTCAGGGCCATCTTGGCCATCTTGGCCCTCTTGTTTCAGGCATGATCAAAGAAATACAAATTTGAATGCAAATAGCAGACAAATGAGAGAGATATTCGAAATAATGCTGTTGTGTTGAACAATTTCAAATGTATAGTGATGTCACATTTATGATTAAACATTTATTATTTTTACCGAAAATATATGTTTTGTTATTTCAGTTTTTGTCCAGAGACTTTTATTACATTTTCTTTTGCACATTGTTAAATACAATTTCTCATGTCACTTCCGTATATTTATGATATATTGTGTTAATTGTGAAGGACAACATATATTTTAATAAAACTCTCCCGTGTGGTTGCTGCGGTAGAATACAACCACTGCAATCTCACAAACACACCGACACATGCAGATTGGTACCCACCCTTTCATATTCATTTTGTCTTTTTTTATCATGCTCATTCAAAGTCTATCAAGACACCGCATATGCAAACATGGAAACGTGGCTCCATCGTAAATGGAGTGTCTACTATAGAATTTGCAGCAACTCTGCTGTTCTGCAGGTCAGAAGGTTCTAGGCACATTCTCCATATTTTATCTGGATGTAAATGGAGGATGAGCCAGGCACGTTCATTCCTGTTAGGTGACATATAACCTTTCGAGTGTTGATTGCCTTAAAATTTAACCCAGTTCATTTCAATTAATAAAACTCTTATGATATCACCACTTCATTTATAAAGTGGGGGCTATATATGAATCGCGCTTTCGTCCGCCCATCCCATTTATTTCGTGTCAAGGCTATATCTTGAACTGCTTGGTGTATTCAAGTAATACTTTGCATAAACTTGCGACCAAGGTAAAGGTCACAGTGAGGGTCAAATTCATTTTTGAACAAATGTTGCTTCTATCAAGAGAGTCCTGTGTAAAATTGAGCGGTGTGTGTTGAAGATCAAGGTCGCAATAAAGGTCAACGGTCACATTTAAGGTCTTGATTTGTGTCCGGGTTTTATATGTGGAACGGCTTGGCATATTAGAATAATATTATGTACAAATACTGCTTATATATCAAAACAATGTGTTGTGCGCATCTTTTAATTGTAGTTTGTCTAGTAAAAATACCTAATACATACACCTTTTACAAACCTAGTCCTTTAATAGAGAGAGGTCTATCAATACGACTTATGTACAACCCTTACCCTGACTATTGTCCCGTGATACGAGCCCATACATATACCTAATAACCCTGGATATTGTCTCTTAATGCAAGCCCGTTTAATGTTATATTGTGAATCTAACGTACCAACCTCACCTGGATATTGTCTCTTAATACAAGCCCATACATTTACCTAATGTAAAAAACCGACCCTGGATATTGTCCCATAATACAAGCCCATACATATACGTCATATACAAACCTGACACTGGATATTGTCATACATATATCTAATGTAGAAACCTGACCCTGATTATTGTACCGTAATACAAGCCCATACAAATACCTAACGTATATGTCTGACCCTGGATATTGTCCTTTAATACAGGCCCATACATATACGTTATGTACAAACCTGACCCTGGATATTGTCCCGAAATACAACCCTATACATATATCTAACGTACATGCCTGACCCTGGATATTGTCCTTTAGTAAAAGCCCATACATATACATAATGTATATACCTGACCTGGATATTGTCCCTTATTACAAACCCATACATATATATAATGTAAAAACTGACCCTGAATATTGTCCTTTAATACAGGCCCATATATATACGTTATGTACAAACCTGACCCTGGATATTGTCCCATAATACAAGCCCATACATATACGTTATGTACAAACCTGACCCTGGATATTGTCCCGAAATACAACCCCATACATATATCTAATGTAGAAACCTGACCCTGAGTATTGTCCCGTAATACAAGCCCATACAAATACCTAACGTACATATCTGACCCTGGATATTGTCCTTTAAAATAGGCCCATATATATGACTTATGTAAAAACCTGACCCTGGATATTGACCCGTAATACAACCCCGTACATGTACCTAATGTACACACCTGACCCTGGATAAAGCCCATACATATACCTAATGTCAAAAAACTGACCCTGAATATTGTCCTTTAATACAGGCCCATATATATACGTTATATACTAACCTGACCCTGGATATTGTCCCATAATACAAGCCCATACATATACGTTATGTACAAACCTGACCCAGGATATTGTCCCGAAATACAACCCCATACATATATCTAATGTAGAAACCTGACCCTGATTATTGTCCCGTAATACAAGCCCATAAAAATACCTAACGTACATATCTGACCCTGGATAATTATTGTACTTTAATACAGGTCCATATATATGACTTATGTAGAAAGCTAACCCTGGATATTGTCCCGTAATACAACCCCGTACATGTACCTAATGTACATACCTGACCCTGGATATTGTCCTTTAATAAAAGCCCATACATATGCCTAATGTAAAATAACTGACCCTGAATATTGTCCTTTAACACAGGCCCATATATATGACTTATGTAGAAACCTGACCCTGGATATTGTCCCGTAATACAACCCCGTACATGTACCTAATGTACATACCTGACCCTGGATATTGTCCTTTAATTAAAGCCCATACATATACCTAATTTACATACCTGACCCTGGATATTGTCCCTTAATACAAGTCCATACATATACCAGATGTAAAAAACTGACCCTGAATATTGTCCTTTAATACGGGCCCATATATATACCTTATTTACTAACCTGACCCTGGATATTGTCCCATAATACTATAGGTTATTGCATTTGTATGGCTAAATATTACTTGGAACGAGTTGTTTTGGCAAAGGACGACGAGCTTTACTTGGAACGAGTTGTTTTGGCAAAGGACGACGAGCTTGCGAGTCGTCCTGCGCCAAAACAACGAGTTCCAAGTAATATTTAGCCATACAAATTCAATAACCTTTTTATTGTATACTTTCATATTGTTTTTGATCAATGTTAATTGTATGACTATTACTTTTCATTGTATTTGTGTTATTTTTTATAGCTTTTGATGGAATTCCTATCTTGCCATTCAGTTTCATTTTGTGTGGATGATTATTTTGCACGAAAACGACGTCAACGTCGGATGACGTCATTAAAAACATCACGGGAGTTTCTGAAGTTTGTTTACCATTCGATAACATTAAAAACAGTGGGTGAGTGACCATTTGAATTATTTTATCAATTTTTGCCATAAAAGGTTGTAAAAAAACACGTATTTTTTTGTTGACACTATAGGAAGGATTCCGTTATTTTTATTTGAAAGTAGTTCCGTAATTCTATTTCGCGGCTCTTAGCAAGCACGAGCAAAAGTTCCCGTGCAATATCGTAGATTCTAACACGACCTCTGCAGTCTTTCATATACACAAAGAAGGGAGACAGCTGTATATTATTTAAGAAATAATAAATAAGTACCTGTGTTTTATCGGTGAATAAAATACAGTTAGGAGTTCGGATGCGTAGTAATTAAATCACGAGTGAGTTAGCACGAGTGATTTAATTTCTCGCATCCGAACGACTAACTGTATTTTATTCACCGATAAAATACAGGTCCGTATTTATTATTTCGATTCTAACACAACAATTTCCCCATTATTTACGCTATTGTTGGGGTACTATATATTATCTCGGAGGTCAAGGTAATCAGGCTGCTATGTTTACAGGCTGTTCCATTGGGCGCCCCCGTATGCAAATTTCTGAGTTTCAATGCACTAGTTTTCACGTGACAAACAATTAAGTCATTGCTTACGTCATATAGCTTGCGCAGTATGACGTCAAACGTTCTCACCTTGTTCAAGATGCTTATTAATGTTATATGTACATGTGCATATGATGGGTTTATTTCGGGGGTGTGCACGGTTTGGGAGAATGGCAATTTTGTTGTAATTAACATTTCATTAAAATTACTGTTCAGTTTGTCTTCGTGACGTATATTTACCAAGTGACGTCATGTAACGTGGCGCTTCCAACGGATGAAATATACGCGGGGAATTAATGTAACAGCTGTGTTTTATCGTAGAATAACATACAGCTGTCTCCCTTCTTTGTGTATATGAAAGATTGCAGAGGTCGTGTTAGAATTAAGAAATAATAAATAAGTACCTGTGTTTTATCGGTGAATAAAATACAGTTAGGAGTTCGGATGCGTAGTAATTAAATCACGAGTGCGTTAGAACGAGTGATTTAATTTCTCGCATCCGAACGACTAACTGTATTTTATTCACCGATAAAATACAGGTCCGTATTTATTATTTCGATTCTAACACAACAATAACCCCATTATTTACGCTATTGTTGGGGCACTATATATTATCTCGGAAGTCAAGGTAATCAGGCTGTTATGTTTACAGGCTGTTCCATTGGGCGTCCCCACGTGACAAACAATTAAGTCATTGCTTACGTCATATAGCTTGCGCTGTATAACGTCAAACGTTCTCACCTTGTTCAAGATGCTTATTAATGTTATATGTACATGTGCATATGATGGGTTTATTTCGGGGGTGTGCACGGTTTGGGAGAATGGCAATTTTGTTGTAATTAACATTTCATTAAAATTACTGTTCAGTTTGTCTTCGTGACGTATATTTACCAAGTGACGTCATGTAACGTGGCGCTTCCAACGGATGAAATATACGCGGGGAAATAATGTAACAGTTGTGTTTTATCGTAGAATAACATACAGCTGTCTCCCTTTTTTGTGTATATGAAAGATTGCAGAGGTCGTGTTAGAATCTACGATAAAACACAGCTGTTACATTAATTCCCCTCGTATATTTCATCCGTTGGAAGCGCCACGTTACATGACGTCACTTGGTATATATACGTCACGAAGACAAACTCAACAGTAATTTTAATGAAATGTTAATTACAACAAATTTGCCATGCTCCCAATACGATGCACACCCCCGATATAAACCCATCATATGCATCAGTACATATAACATTAATAAGCATCTTGAACAAGCTGAGAACGTTTGACGTCATACAGCGCAAGCTATATGACGTAAGCAATGACTTAATTGTTTGTCACGTGAAAACTAGTGCATTGAAACGCAGATCTTTGCATACGGGGACGCCCAATGGAACAGCCTGTAAACATAGCAGCCTGATTACCTTGACCTCCGAGATAATATATAGTGCCCCAACATTAGCGTAAATAATGGGGTTATTGTTGTGTTAGAATCGAAATACGAAATAATAAATACGGACCTGTATTTTATCGGTGAATAAAATACAGTTAGTCGTTCGGATGCGAGAAATTAAATCACTCGTTCTAACGCACTCGTGATTTAATTACTACGCATCCGAACTCCTAACTGTATTTTATTCACCGATAAAACACAGGTACTTATTTATTATTTCTTAAATATTGCACGCTTAGCTCAATGCAAACTAAACGGGACAATATGAAAGTATACAATAAAAGCCCATGTACATATACGTTACCCTGGATATTGTCCCGAAGTACAACCCCATACATATATCTAATGTAGAAACATGACCCTGATAATTGTCCGGTAATACACGCCCATATAAATATCTAACGTACATATCTGACCCTAGATATTGTCCTTTAATACAGGCCCATATATATCACTTATGTAGAAACCTGACCCTGGATATTGTCCCGTAATACAACCCCGTACATGTACCTAATGTACATACCTGACCCTAGATATTGTCCTTTAATACAGGCCCATATATATCACTTATGTAGAAACCTGACCCTGGATATTGTCCCGTAATACAACCCCGTACATGTACCTAATGTACATACCTGACCCCGGATATTGTCCTTTAATAAAAGCCCATACATATAACTTATGAACAAACCTGACCCTGGATATTGTCTCTTAATACAAGCCCGTACATAACCCGGATCCGGACTAAATGTCCCTTAATACAAGCAATACATATACCTAAGGTACAAACCTGACCCTGGATATTGTCCTGTAATACAGGCCCATATATACGACTTATGTATAAACCTGACCCTAGATATTGTCTCTTAATAAAAGCCCATACATATACCTAACGTACAAACCTGACCCTGAATATTGTCCTTTAATACAGGCCCATATATATACGTTATGTACAAACCTGACCCTGGAGATTGTCCCATAATACAAGCCCATACATATTACATATGTACAAACCTGACGCTGAATATTGTCCCGTAATACAAACCCATACATATATCTTATGTACAAACCTCACCCTGACTATTGTTCCTCAATACAGCCCATGCATGTACCTAATGTACAAACCTGACCCTGGATAGTGTCCTTTAATACAGTCCCATATACAGGGGCGTAACTTCCTATAGGCCGTGTAGGCCGCGGCCTACACTTTTTTCTGAGAAATCGAAAAAATAAAAATGCCAAAAATGCAATAAACATCGGAGGCCTAGGGGGGTAAGGGGCTAAATTATAAAATCTAGAGATAACCGATGGGTAAAAAGTAAGGATATTGATGCTCTTATAGACATATTCACCGGTACGAAATATACGCCAAAACGCACCTCCGACAGTCTATCTGAAAAAAAAACCGGGGAAGCATGCCCCCGGACCCCACTAGAACTCGGCCTACACTCATATTCAGCCAAGCTACGCCCCTGATATATACTACTTATGTATAAACCTGACCCTGGATATTGTCTTTTAATACAAGCCCATTCATGTACCAAACGTTCAAACCTGACCCTGGATATTGTCCTTTTAAAACAGGCCGATATATACGACATGTATAAACCTGACCCTGGATATTGTCTCTTGATTAAAGGCCATACATATTACTTATGTACAAACCTGACCCTGACTAAAGTCCCGTAATACAAACCATACATATACCTAATGTACAAACCTGACCCTGGATATTGTCCTTTAATACAAGCCCATATAGATACCTTATGTACACATCTGACCCTGGATATTCTCCTTTAATACAGGCCCATATATATACCTCATGTACAAACGTGACTCTAACTATTGTCACATAATACGAGCCCATGTACACACCTGGCCCTAGATAGTCGCCTTTAATACAGGCCCAAATATATACCTTATGTACAAACCTGACTGTAACTATTGTCACATAATACAAGTCAATACATATACATAACGTACACACCTGACCTTTAATACAGGCCCATATATATACCTTATGTACAACCCTGACCCTGGATATTGTCTCTGAATTAAAGCCTATACATATTACGACCTATTACATATATACAAACCTGACCCTGAATATTATCCCGTCATTACAACCCCAAACATGAGGCTGAACCCTCCCCCCCCCCTCCCCCCCCCCTTTTTGGTACGCAGTATTCAGGGCGTTTTAGGCGGTATTCAGTACGCACGAGTATTTAGTACTCACAATGTGTTTTTAAAACAAAATATTTATCAAGAGATACGTCCCTTGTTGGTGGCTACTAGAAGTCGGGACGATTTTAAATATAGTTACAATATAGGGGTGGGGGGGGGGGGGGGGGGGGGGGGGGTATGTCCAATAACTCTTAAACGGTTTGATACTTTGTCTTATATGGTTTTTTCAACGCAGAATGAATTAATCTATGTGACACACAAAAAGATAATCAAAAATAATTTAACTTTGTAATTTAGCAATACATTCCGGGACCTGTTATCAAAAGTGATATCTGAACCAGTCTTACTCATAATATTATTTTTCATAAACTATCGTGTTCCTATAATTAAAATTAGTATATATTAATGTAGAATGGTCTTACGGACATAATTATGTAATTAATGATTTACTTTCCAGGACCGCCTAAATAGACAAGATTTTGTCTAAATGACTTGGACCAGTCTAACTCATAATCTTATTGTTCATAAACTATCGTGTTCCTGTAATTAAAATTAGTATATGTTAAAGTTAAAATGGTCTAGCGGACATAAATATGTATTTTTTTATGTAATTGTGTTAAAAATGACTTCCCAGTACCGCCTAAAAATAGACAAAATATTTGGCTTAATGACTATGAGCGTTCTTATTCTTCTATTAAATTCTCAAAACGAACACACTTTTTTTTACTAAAATTTATTTATATAAGCGCAGAAGTTAGGGTTAGGGTTATATTACATATATTTTTTATAACTCTGTTATTTAACATTTAGTTTCCGGGACCTGATTCTTATTTAATTGTATATCCAAGTTGGGTCACACATGTTTGCCATATGTATTTTGATGATATTAAACAAGCAGTACTTATTTTTTGTGAGTAGCTATACTAGCAAACTAACAACATAAAGAAGCATTTATGTAATAAACAAGAAATGTATCCACGGGACACGGATGCCCCCACTGCAACCATCTGCCTTACTGTGACCTTGACCTTGAGGCACTGACATGATTCTTGCTCAAGACACACCTTCTCATTGTAATGAACATTTATGTGAAGTTTGACGCATAATTTCCTTCAGTAAATTTGGACTAATTAATGGCTGACATGAAAAAAATGACATTTGACCTCCAACTGTTACCTTGACCTGGGAGGCACTGACATGATTCTTGCGCGCGACACACCTTCTCAGTTTGATGAACATTTGTGTGAAGTTTGACACAACTCACTTCTGTAGTTTCCAAGTAATGGCTGAGACATGAATGTTTTACGATTTGATTACCTTTGACCTCCAATGTGACCTTGACCTTTGAGACACGAACGTGATTCTTGCGCGCGACACACCTCCTCCAGTTTCCAAGTAATAGCTGAGACATTATTTCCGACGGACGGACGGACAGTGCAATTACTATATGCCTACT